>JAODJW010000043.1:10215743-10235904 GCA_026777045.1 Hyperopisus bebe
TGGTGGGCAGGGTGCCCGAATCACGCTGGCCCCCGCTCCGCTGCCACGCGCCACCGTGCCAGTCAGCACATCCCGCGCTGCCGCAGAGCTGGCCTCTTATCGCCAAAGCCATCATCTAGGCTTGTTTTCCGGAATGTCGACCAGAATTATTCAGGTTAGCTTTTTTTTTAAACCTCATTCACTGAGTCAATTTTATTGCAATAAAGAGTAAACAGAATCTGCCTTCACTCACAATTAAAGGGTTTAACAAGTAGATACAACTTGAAATCAAAACCATCACTGTTGTTATTGTTGGAAGGATATTAAGTAACATCAGAAACAGGGGAGAACAGAACCCCTACCTGGAGTTAAATGCATCAGGCAATTTTTTTTTTTGGGGGGGGGTGCAGCTGATTTTTATAAGAATTTTTCTTTGTTTCAAACTGTTTCCAGTAATTCACAGCTATTTTCCAGCAGGGAAAGAAAAATGCCCAAAATACCAATACTGGTAAAAATTAAAAATTGTACCGTGACCTCTTCAAAGAATGCGTTAGAGGAAAATAGCTTCTGGAAAGGCAGAAATGAAATTTTAACGCCGTAATAAAGACAGCGTCTCTCCTGAAGCATTTCATTGCTTAGTTTTGTAACACTGATAATGGGGAGCAAAACAAACACATCTGGATGTCAGAGGTTTTGTTGGTCTGTTTTTTTTTTGGGAAAATAGCTTACAACAACTACCTAAAAATATAAAAATGTGAGTTTGCATTAATCTTCTTATGATTCTTGTAAATAGCAATAATTATGTTTAAATGTCAGTTATTTGTCAAATGATTAAATGAAATAGGTCTGGAATGACTATAAGTGGAATGTTATAAATTAAGTGTACTGTAGCTATGGCTTTGGCTGTACTTTCTGTTCCGACTTCAAGAAATAAATCTTTTATTCTAAAGGTCAGTAACTCAAAAGCTGTGACCCCAGAACTGGGAGGCACCAAGAGCAGTTTTTAGATGATCGATGGAGGTAAAAAAGCAGATCGACGTTGGCTGGGCATTGTGGCACGCTGGCAGGGAAGATTTCACTGTACTTCAGCCTGAAGGGTGGGGGGCAGGGGGGTGGCAGCAGATGGGCCGACATGTGTATGGACAGAAGGTCCAAACGATATCATGTACCCTGGGAGCCGGTGAGGAATCGTTAGCGAGACCTCGCAGTCTTGGTACCTGGTCGCGCTACAGTGGCGTTGTGCATAGGGGCGGGGCTTCAACCACGGATACTGAAACCGCTCGATCCCTCTCTGTCAAAACTGAGTGCTACTGACCATTGACATCGACCTGTGACTTAACAGGGGAAGCAGCATCCACAGTATTCTGATAGAATGCCAAAATCATGATACACTTCACATTAGATTCTGAGCTCTAGCTAATATTGGTAATGATTGTTTATCAAATAACTGCTAGTTGTAGCTATACAATTAGAATAGTAATTATTAACGTGATATTCTGATAACACAGGCAGGAAGCCATTGCGCAATTTAAAATATGCATCTGGTCATAAACCTTTTGGTGCTTCAGGCTGTTGCTTAATATCTGGCGAATGATTGTTTTTTACCAATTCAAAAAGAAGGAAAAAAGAAAGGTTCCAGCACTGAACCAAACCGACGTGGTTTTTTTAATTGACCAAACTAATACATACTAGGACAGGCATTCAGATTGCCACAAATCATCATTATTACACACACTGGACACATATTTGTCATGCTGCCTCGACGTATTTTCCAGCTAATCTATTTGATTGTTTTGGGGGGAAGGGGATCACTATAGCGACGCTAAAATCTAAAATCCGAGCTCAGTCTCAGTTTGTGCTGAGCAGTCATGTGACCACTTAGGCTGATCTGTAGAGCAGCTGCCCCACCTCCCAAGGTAACATCTGCGGGCCAAATTAAAATGGACCTAGTCATTTCGACTCCAAATATGAAGTAGGAGAAAAGTGATCCTTCCTGGTAATTGATGAGCTGTTGGTCTTTATACCCAGCGTCATTCAAAGCTGCTTTTCCCTTCAACTTTCCCTTAGCTATTTCTCAGCTGACTCTTGCGATATTTTTTTTTTTACTTAATTTTTGCATTCTTTCCCTCAAATTATTCCAGAGTTATATAACCCGTGATTCTTTTTCTCCCTTTTTTTCCATAAACGATTCTCTTGTTGAATAAATAAAATGTTACGGTCGAGCCAGCAAAGTCAGCTCCCTCTCCGCTTCCTGTGATCGTTGTCTAATTTGGCTACTCCTGCTCCTGACCTCAACCCATATTTGATAACATGAAATATTTATTTTAAAACCAATGAAGAATACCTGGGAATTTAACAAAACTTTTGCAAACTCAAATTTCATATAATTCAGCAGCTGTCATCGCTTATGCAGTACAAGGCGAGTCTGGATACCATCCTACTGGGCGCAGGGCACTAGGCAGGGAGATGTTGTTAGAAGACTGAGATATTGTATGTATGTGGAACCAAGGAGGTAGGAAGGACACTGTCCCAGCGAACAGAAGGGCGTTGGTTCAAATCCCATGGTTGCCAGAGAGATTTCACTGTAGGGTCCTTGACCAAGGCCCTTAACCCCTAATTGCTCCCTCAATTGTGTATCCTTGCCTTCTCATAAAAATATATACATCGCTAAATAAATAAAAAGTAAAGTATAAGCATTCAAAGCATCAGACACAGGAGGCTGGGGTCTTAAGGGGTTAAATGATCATGAAAGTTGAGCACTTTTACCGTGTTCTGCATTTTCACCAGTCTGACGTTCAGATTTTTATTGCTAATGCTGGTTTTTGGGGGAAAGTGAAGTCTGTGGTTTTTCCTCTGCTTGCTGCCGGTGCCCAGAAGCCCGAAAGCAGCAGAGCGTAATTGAAATGTTTTCCCCTCTGCGGTGGGAGGGATTAAGTCAAAGCGGCGTATTTTGACTGGCTGCCGCAGTAAAAATGCGCTTGACAAATGCCAGCTGCGGACCTCTCAGGCAGCGGGAAAAAGGTGCCAGCTGGCACAGGAGAGGCGGAGACGCGCCATTCCTCCAATCAGAGCCAGCGCCGCTGCCAAAAAAAATCTATCACCCTGACAAGAAGTGAGACACTAAAGTATCCCCATAAAAAGTGCTCACCTGTTTTCCATTATTGTTATTTATTTTTTATTGTTTTCTACCCCGTGCTACATTTAATGCTTTTTGGAAATTCTGTCATGCTGCTTTCTTTGCACACAAAAAAAACACAATGCAGATGACCCACCATCTACAGAACACTACCTAAATATGAGATATGCTTCATGCTTTTAATGCTTCATTATTCTTTATTAGCTACAGATAATGTCAGATGATGAAAACACGTTCCCACATAAGCATGCGCACATTGCATTTGTTTAGCAGGCGCCTTTATCCAAAGCGACATACATTTGAGAGAGCAGGGTCAGACAGGCCTTGGGGAAATTGAGGGTTAAGGGCCTTTATCAAGGCCCCAACAGTGACATTGCTCTACCGATTCTAGAACCTTCCAATTACAGACACGGCACCCTAATCGGCAGGTCCACGCGCTGCACACATGCAGACACACACATGCATGCACTGCACGCATGCAGACACACACGCACTGCACACATGCAGACACACACACATGCACTGCACGCATGCAGACACACACGCACTGCACACATGCAGACTCATACACGCATGCACTGCACGCATGCAAACACACACGCATGTACATGGCTTTAATTCCCTTCTGCTTTAGCTGCCAGAAGCATTTTGCTGCTTTTCCATTTCATTTCAGAACTTGGCTACAGTCCCAGGGAATCATATTTTATTCATTTATTATTCTAATGTTCTTGTCCTCACCTTGCAGATGGCTTGAATGTGCCACATTCTTAAAACAGGAATCTGCTTCCTTCCATTTTGACACTTTGCTCCCCAGGTCGTCTTTGATTTCCTATTCTCATTTATTCCCGTCAGTGCCTGGAGACCTCGATAAACCGGCAAGCCATATTTCGAGGTCAATCGACTTTACCTTTTAAACACAGTTCAAGAATGCTGCTCGTATTCCTGGCAATATCCTTAATTAGTTTTTACTGTAAAGCAAAGCAGGTTTGAAAGTATTGCTCCCATATTGAGGTAGCTGACTCATGCGGGCACGCAGCCTTATACTCTGGATTGTTTATCTTCTGCATTTGCCTGGGAGTTTAAGTATATTGGGAGCATAACTGTCTGTCTACAATATACTTAAGATGAATACAATTACAATAGAGAAGCAGATTTCACAACTGCATTGCACAATACAACATATTACATGTAAGAGACTCCATGCCAATGTATTGAAGTCATCTGCCTTAAGGGAACATTTAGAGTTTGTTATATGAGAATTTGAAACCAACCTGAGCAGAAAACGTCACATTCACCTTGCCTCTGCTTCCATGGTCTGAAAAAGATGCGAGAGCCATGAAATAACATTAAAAAGATACTGTGTGAGTATATTTGCTGGGGTACTTCAGGCCGTCCTCACAGATGCCTTGTTCAGAAGAGGAAAAGAATCTTTTGCATTTGGAAGCGAGATGATGAGATGGTGGGAGGCTAATTAAACAGCCACCGCTTTGTAGATGCTGCAGTTTAAGTGTAAGATACCATCTTTCGTTCTGGTCTCCGCACCAGTGACAGAGTGTTGTGATTGGCATCATGCACCTTTGCGTTTCTGACCTGAGCGTCCATCTTGTCTCTCAGAGGAGCACGCTGCACGTTCTGGGATGACAGGATATTTTCAAACGTGTGAGGATGACTGAAAAACATATGGGTTGGAAATATCACAACCCTGGTGGTTGCTTAAAGTGTGACACTGCACAAAAGTGCAGAAATCAACAGAAAAAGTGATGGAGGAAGTGTCATCCTCACCCCAAAAATATTTTTATTCATGACAATTTCAGTTTGTCTTTTTAGAAAATCTTGTAAGACATTTCCTTTCCTGGTGTGTGCAGGGTGGAGATAAGGAATAGCAAGTCCAAATCAGTGTCATGCATAATAAATAAATGAATCTCAAAATTTTTGTAGGAAGCATCCAAGAGTAATTTAAAAACTCAACAGGCAAAATAGCTATAAATCCCCAGAATTATATGCAGTATATTTACTTTTATTGAAATCTCTACCAATAACTTCAGGAGTTCACTCGTATATTTGGACTCAAACTGCATTTATGTTATGTAAAACCCAACTGCTAGGGCTGAACTATGGTCCACAAACAAAAACGTTATACAG
The DNA here is from genome assembly GCA_026777045.1 of Hyperopisus bebe. Classification (NCBI taxonomy): domain Eukaryota; kingdom Metazoa; phylum Chordata; class Actinopteri; order Osteoglossiformes; family Mormyridae; genus Hyperopisus; species Hyperopisus bebe. Next base: position 10,221,001 of record JAODJW010000043.1, read on the forward strand.
ACAGCAAATTCAAAACATGACTTGTGTTAAAACCCGCACAATCACAGTTTTATGCATTGTTGCATTATGCATTATCTTGAGCGTTCCGCTGTGCATTCCTGCGGTAGGCCGACTTTTAACGAGTAGAGCACTGTATCCAAAATGTTTCTTTCAAGTGGCAATTTCATTCAGGGTGAATATATTTTTAAGGGATTCCAGTTTTCAGAGTAAAAAATGTTGTATTCAGTCACAACAGGGCTGAAGGACTGCAATACACCATAAATAGTACCAGACATTATGATTTACATAAACCCCAATAACTAACTGTAATGAATTTTCTTAAAGCACGGAGCGTTGGAACGTGGCATGAAGCAAAATTTCAGCAAAGCGAAGTTCTAAGACCTAATGTAGAAAATGCGTAATGAAATGGTCTTAGAAGGATTCCTCGCTCGCTGTTTGCCGAGGAGAACCACGTCCATCACCATCTCGGCTGCAGTCATTCAAAACTCGCTGGCTCGCTGACTTGCCGGAAGCTTCCTCTCGGGATCTTATTATTTCTTGCAGGGGAACATTTCAACTTTGACCTTTGTAGCTGTCAGAGGTTCTTCTCTTCACAGAAGCTGACAGATGAGAGCTGAGGTGCCTGGAGTCTGGTTTGTGTTCAATGCTGCTGAATTGCTGAAAATAATTAGGAGCACTTTGGTTCCATGTTGACACCTTGGCCTTATGACAACAAATGAGGTACAACTCGTAACAAAGCTGGTAGCCATGTGCTTGGAAGAGATCTGGACTAAAACCCCAACAGTGAGCCCAGAAGCTGCTAGAATGCCTGATTCCCCCCATCTGGTTTGTTGTGAGTAGAACATCACAAGGTATTAACTTAACTAGACTATGCTTTACAGCCAAGAACACTAAATGGCAAGTCATGTTCTCAGATGTCTAAGTGTCATTCATCCATTCATTTTCTGTACCCGCTTGTCCTATTCGGGGTCACCTATCCCAGAGGTTTCAGGTACTAAACAACACCAGATGGGGAGTCGACCCATCACAGGGCACACTCACACCTACGGACAATTTGGTAACTCTACTTAACCTTTGCTAACTTCCAGTTAACGCCACACATACAGAGAGGTGGCAGACTCAAACCCTGGTCCCTCAGTTGCGAAGCAACAGCACTAATCACTGAACCTGCCCTGCTTTAACGTCAGTAATTTTAAATTTAACAGTCTTGTATTTCTGAACCCCGTGATCCTGAACTAGGTAACAATTAGAATGCGGATAATGGTCGGAACATGGATGGATGGATGAATGGATGGATTGCTTTTTGGACAGCTGCATGGAAATGATCTTGCCCTGAGTTTAATAGCTAAGTTTGGCATCATTACTATTCCAATGATTTGGGTGCATTTGTCATCATAAATATGCAAGTCTTGTGTTGGCTGTTCCAAGTGTTGCCCTAATAAGTTTTATTTTCTCTGTATTTTCTATCCAATGACAACCATCTGCAAAGCAGAATTTAAATCGCTGTACTTTCTTAATCCTAAAAAGGCTTCTTTTCATACATGCATGTGTCTTTTAATTGACCACTTCGGGGCTTAAAAGGATCCTAAACCAGTATGTTATTGTAATAAAACATATGGTATAGCGATATGGAAAACTATACAAATGAATACAAGGAATATAAGTAATGGCACAATTTCCTGGTAGAGGCAGCAGTGCAGAACGTGCAACAGGAACCGGCTCATGTGTTCAGTGCAATTTGAATTTTGGGAGCTGATTACCTCAGGGCATATTTGCATATGGAAAAAAGAAGAAAAAAAAACACCTCCCAGTGAAGGATTTGTATACATCTGTCAACTGACTTAAGCATTCCTGATGTAATGTTTACTTCAGATCAGAGGTTGTAGGGGTGGGGGGGGGTGCTCTATTGTGGGCACATCCTGCTTGCTGAACCAGAAACCAGTGACTGACTGATGGGTATGCGATTTTTGACAATGCTGACATGGGCACACAGCTAAGGGGTGGAATTCTGAAGGAAATACATGCCAACAAGCCAGGCACCATATTTGGGGCTATTTTGGGGGGGGGGGGTGCTTTCTGTCAGTTCATATTTTTACCCTATGCAGCCAATTAACGAGACGGTGACATGGAAGCCACAATAACATCAAAATGATTTATTCCTGTATTTTGTTTATTGTGGATAGACCCTTAACACAAAAATAGACACAAGTCATTCCACAAGCCAATTGCTTTTAATTTTTTTACCCAAAATCTCATGTGTAGGTCCTCATTATGATCCAAGTGTGATGCATTGTACACCTGGGGCCTGTATCATGAAGCAAGATTTGTTGGTCAGCTGGATAACTTATTGGATTAAAGGTACCTCAGTTTAAATGGACTATATCTTTGTTCACTTTCATTTAGCCCGGACTACCTTAAATCTGACAAGTTATCTAGTTACCCCAAACACCCAGCTTCATGGTACAGAGCCCTGTTTTTATGGCGATATCAACAGGGTTCTGTAATTGTCAGTAAACAGAAACCAGAAAAAAAATATCTGTCTACAAGTCTGCTAGTAGGGTGGGGGCCATTGATGACCCCAGTGTTCAATACATGGTACTTATACGCTAATTACATAAAAGCGTCATTAGCTTAGTGCAACATGCTGTTGAAATACACACATTTCAAATACGTAGCTAATGATTTCTATTTTGGTCATTGAATATTGAAGAGAGGAAAAAAACGGTAATTTCATATAATATGCCTCGGGTAGTGATAAAAAAAAAAAAACAGGATTAAAAGGTAGATAATGAAGGTATTTTATGGATTATCATTGTCTAGGGTTTACAGGATAAGGAAGCCCTTTAACCAGTGGATAGTGCTGATTTTGGATTCACCTGGAGGGACTGAAATTGTTTTTACAGTCAAGCTGCACAATATGTCAGTCAGTGAAAAAGTGTAAGAGGAAATATCAGTCCTGCTAATTAGCTGAGAATTAGTGTAAAATGAACTAAGACAAAAATAATTCTAGCATCTATTCCTGCTTCGTTAGAATATCATTGTGTTTATGATTTAAAAAACAATTTGTAACTTCTGCTGCAGTGCCAGTTTTTTCATTTTGTTTTTGCTTCATTTTGAATAAGATACCGCTAGAACATTTTAATAGCATTTTAAAAGTAAAAAAAAATAATGACTGCAGGTCTGTACTCCTGCAGATGAGCACATTTTCGGCCATTTCCAGAAAATTCTTTAACTGTCAAACACTAACTTTATGACAAAAGCAGGCCTCACCTCCACAAAATATGGACATTTTGTCACATAGAAAATTAACTGATGTAAACAAATACGAGTCTGACATGGCCATCGCACAGCAAAGCAGAACATTTCAGATTTGTTTGGCTCGAACATCGTCCTAACATTTTTGCTGTTCTCTACATTATTATGGCGCCGATGGGGAGCCATTCCAACCCAATTTCCAGTCTGTTTTTATATGACTATGTGGTTTGGGTGGGAAATAATAATTTTGTTCTCCAAATAAGCTGCTTTTTTTGTCTACAGAAGCATTTTGTGTATTTGTATTTAAATGTGTCTTCTGCAACATCAGTCACATTGCTCCATAAATGATTCTACACTAAAAATGAAACTAGTAACTTGCACTACTGTGGGAAACAGTACACCTACATTTAATCACATTTATCTAGAAAGAGGGCAATTCACGTCACAGTGAGTAATTGGGACCAGCCATGGAAATGAAAATAGGGTTTTTTTGTAGGGCATACAGTTTGTTGGAGTTGAAAGAGTCACAGGGTAGAGGTAATGGACTATTTGCATTAATATTTTGTAATGAAAACATTTTTGACTGGCCAAACACAGTATGTTTATAGAATTGGAAAATACACAATTAGTATATTTAATGGAAAGCTTAATTAATAACACACAGGAGCTGAGTAAAGCTGAACTATAGAATGAGAGGTATAATAACAAGAATCAAGAATTTCACTTGCACAAAAATGTTCTGAGGGCGGAACAAAAAATGATTGGTTCAGAGAATTAACAGACTGTAGAGGAGGTGGGTACAAGCAACTGGAGGAGGCGGGACCAAGACATCTGATTGGTTGGTCCCACCTCCTCTAAGTAAAACTCCTATGAGCCAAATTTTTAGGGATTCAGGCTATCAAAGTGATTGATATGGTAGCATTGTCACTATGGTTATGTCTATGATTTTCTTATCGTATTTCAAGTTCCTCCTCTTGTCCCTATTTGGTATTGCTCTGAAGCTCAAAAATTTGCTATTTGCATTATGCAGACCTGCACCCTCTGATGGCCTGGCTGTCTTTCTCAGCATCCTACTTTACCCCGCGCACGTTTTCCCGTGAGATTCTGATGGGATAATCAATTAATGACATGGATTATTTTTAATATTTAGTAACACACACACACACATGCACAATATTTCCTGTCTCCTCCACCACGGCTAATTTGTGTTATGACAGAATTTGCCTCAATTTGTTTTAGACCGACCTGGAGGAAGGACAGCTTGAAAGACACAATTGTGAGGTTTAGTGTATTCCCAGCGGCAGAAGCTGGCGTTACAAACCCTACCAGGCATCTCCCTGCCAGTGGAGTGATTTCTATCCCCTCCCTTATCTCCGCAATGCCCATAGCTCTGCTTTGCTTGTTTCTACGGTCTAAAAATAGACGGTACTGAGCTCTCAGTTAATCCGCGCTGCCAGTTTTACTGACAGGAGAAAGTCTCCTCCATTTCCATTCACACAAACTGCATAAACGCCTCCTGTAAAGCACTTTTACCAAAGCTGGTGTCGTGTCTGTTTGTGTGTTCAGGCAGCTGTGCTGGTAAAGGTGCTACACAGATACGTAAATACATAAACTGAACTGATGCAATTTATTTCATAACTGCACCATAATTTGTGTGCAAGTATGAAAGACGTTTCATTTTTTCATGATTAGTTATTGCACCTCCGTATTTCATACTGTCCTCCTCACATTAAAAACCCTGTAGTGGTTTATAGCATATATCTATGATTTATGGTTTGAAGGTTTCTTTTAAACTATACATTTTATAATGAGAGCTCCTGAATGAAGTCTCATATGCAACGATCCAAATAATTACTATAATTACACCATGGCAACAAAAATGACACTCTTCATGTGAATTTGTTTTTAGACGGATCTCTAACCCAACAACAACCTCAATTAAGGAAAACAAAATATATGTTTTTGCCCCTTTCATGAGTGCTACTAAAGTGGTTTAAAAATTAAATTTCTCTTCACTGAGCCTGGGTATTTTTGGTGTCGATGGATGGCACCGTTAATCAGCATCCAAGCGCAATTAACATCATCCTTCATTTTCTGAGCACATTCCCCAACTGGACCTCAGCAGAATGATGCCTTCCCTGACTGAGGTGTTGAATAATCTTTCATGCTTTGGACTTTATTGATTCTCGCCTCTTGGTTTTATCACAGCGTTCAACAGGATGTGACTGCTCCTAACCGTGGCCCTGTAATTTCCTCGTTAATCTCCCGGCTTTCAAAAGTAAATTGCCGCATAAGTCCTTGGGCAGGTGCATTTGTCTAGTTTGTCTCCAAGACGTCGCATTACGTTGATTATTTATTTTTTCAGATGGCCGTAATTGCCAATTCAGCTTTAGCTTTATAAATTCACGTCTATAAATCGTTAAAAGCTTTGCTGTCTGAACTTACTGTTCGGCAGACCTTAAACGATCAGGAAATGTCCGGAGATTAGTTATAAATAACATTAGCGATGTCTGTTTGTTATTGATTTATAAATTGTTCATAAACCTTTTTATGGATACTGCCTTAATGTAAAGACTTATCATGTATCTATAGTTTCCCATGGGTAGAGTAAATAATCAGAGTAAAATAAACGTAGGCATACCTGATATCACTGAGGGGCAAATCAACTAAGACAAGGACAGGGACATTCTGGATATCAAGAGGATTTCATGAACCTATAAATGGCACATGCTACAGGGACATCTGACGTGACTCTCACGCTTTCAGACTCTCACGCTCATGCAAGAAATGTTACGATAAATCTATATTATTCCATTACAAACCTAAAATTAGCTACATCAAAAGCATTCGTTTGCAAACCCAACAGACTATTTTCAAGGTAATAAATCTGCCACATACATGTAAATGCGTGTGCGTGTGCGTGCAGACTTGCCTCAGATTGAAAATCTCACTCCAGCCAGCTGAGCGAAGTTGGCACTCCTGAGTGTGTGTATATGGCATCTCACTACTGTTAATACTCTTTAAATTGTCAATGGTTGTGTTGTTCTGTGAGAATACTATCCAGAAATGATAATGCTGATAATAATAAGCAAGATATAAATGGTGTTTAATCAGATTTTAATGAGTCTTTCGAGTTATGGCGTAAAGTAAGACTAAGTAACGCTGCACATATTGTAAAATATCCATCTGTCTTCTAGTATAGTGACCTTAGATCCAGTCCCAGGAGACATAGTATAAATCAGTGGTCCCCAACCTTTATTTCGTCACGGACCGGTTTAATATCAGAAACTGTTTTCACGGCCCGGCCTTTAAGGAGTGGCAGATAAATATACGTATACGTATTTATACAAATAAATGATACGTATAAAAATGGGGATATTTTAAAAATATAATAATGGGGTATCTTTAAAATATAATAATAAATGTAAATCCAATGTATATTCGCAGCGCTTGTGGGACTATTTATAGTGGTAACTATCACGTGACCGAAGTTTTTTATTTTTTCTGTGCAGCCTGCAGACCGGTACCACATGACCTGCGGCTGGGGGGTTGCGGGCAACTGGTATAAATGACACAAAATTTAGAGTCACCGGTTCACCTAGACATTTGTTTTATTACTGCAGGAGGAAATCCACATCGACGGCAGTCCTGGGAGTGGAGGGACCCCACAATGCTAACCCACTGAGCCATCTTGGTGACCATCCATACACCGTTAATCGACGCATCATTATTTAATAACACATTGTTGCATTCTGTTCGCATTATTCGTTTTAACTGAGGATCTTTCATCATTGAACCCTTTAATCCCCCCCCCCCCGGGTAAATCACGTGTTTGAACTGCTGGGCTCATACAGGGCTAAGAATGGGGTTGCTGTTGTCAAGCAGGCCATCGCGGTGTCCCGTGTCAGAAAGGGGGAGGAATTAATGGCACTGGACAGCTATTAAGGTCAGGGGCGTAAATCACCGGCAAACCATCTGACGGAAACGCCGGCCGTAATCGCCGTAAGATTTACAGCCGTCGGGGCCGGAGAAATGTATGCGAGTGCCACAGACACACTTGCAAATGTCAGGCTTTCATTTCCCTGAAAGATTATGCTGTAAATTTTGCGCTTTAAATTTCCATCACAGTAGTGAAAGGGGATCGTGCACTAGAGGAAATGCACGCGTGTGGGTCAGGGCATTACTGCGCCTCCCTCTTCCCTGAGAAATCCCCCTCGAACGGGAGTGTCTCCACTTGAAACGCCTAAGAGATGTTGACTGGTATGAGTCATCGACAGAGACTTCACGGTGTAATTACCCCCTCACCCAATTTAACGCCTCCACCTCACCTTCCAGCCGCGAGAATGGGGCATAGGGGCATATCCACACCTGCGCCGTGGTCCGCTAGCTGGGCCAGGAGCCATTCCGAAGACCAGATGAGGAAGAAGACAGGGTCGACATCGACGTTACACAACAGCCAGTCGCTAATCTCCCCGAAAGTTCGCATGCATTAATGAATGTTTAACAAAGCAACCACTGTGAAATTCTCTTTTCATTTGATCCTTTAAAAAGTCATGGTCAGAAATCAGAAAAAAAGAAAAAAAAATGTATGGTTGGTACACTAATGAGTTTTCAATCGTTTCATTATTTTACTGTTTCATCATGCTTTTTTTCCAAGTAGCTTACTATTTTATCTTTTTGTTTGAAATGTTTTACTTTTCATGTGTTTAATCACATTCCATGCTGCTCTAGTACATCATTCAAATATGAAGTTAGAATTTTTTTGTTATACATGAAACGTTTTTGTAAAGACTTTGGGGAAAATGTGGTCATTTTGACACCGATACGACCTCATTATTAATAAGAACTGCCTTTAGCCTCAATTTATGGCCACTACCTCATTCCTGAAAGACAATGCCGAATTATTTTCGTAGTCTTTGGTAGAACATTGTTAAACTGTCGTCCTTTTAGGTTGTTGCTGTCGTATTTGTCAAGGACTTCTCTTGTAAGCCGTGACGGGCGGAGCGGTGTGGTTGGTTTGGTGTTTCACCATGCCGTACGAGGCAGGTTAGGGTCAGTGGCGCTTTATGAAGGAATCGGAGAGCCTCCATCGGGCACAGACAGCCGATGACTCTCAGCAAAGCTCAGGCAAATGTTTGACAGCTATGCGTCGCATGTCATGCGTGGATGAACCTGATTACCTGATGCACGGCGCATTCTGACCCATGGCATCCGGTAAGCTTCATGAGCGCAGGTGGTGTCGATAGGTGGCGGGGTGAGCCGTTTGGCCTGAGTGCGAAGGATGTGCTGTCGGAACGATGGCCAGCAGGGAGGGGTGTAAACAGAAGTGTGCTATTTCTTGATGGAAACGTTATTTCACATCGAGCTTTGTGTGAGAAGCTGAGCTGTGTTTTTCCTGGGCTCGTGGGGCCTTCCTCACCAAACTGCGACCTACAGGTAGAGACCAGTCAGAACAAATCAAGAGAAAAAAGTAACTATTAAGTATGTGAGAGATTTATAATTACATGCAAAACTATTTTTATTTTTGTATAAAGTTATGTGTTACTGCGTTCTTTTTCGGTTTGGTTCTTTATTTGGCGACATATAGAGACATGGATTCTTAGAAAAATAGCAAAAGGATGTCACGTGATTTCCCATCACAGATGGCCTGTCATACGTTTGACACCCTTACCTGTTGTGGAAGTGAAATTGCATTGTGTTGGTTGCTAAGCATGCACATCACAATTGTTCTCACATCACTGAGGTCATGAATTAACGCTAACCCTCTGCTCTGCTTATCTGTCGCGACCACGCCGAGCGATACGGTATCGCGAGATACCGTGCAGTCGCAATAGCGTCACAGAATTTCAGTTGGCAGATAAAATCAGGATTAGCGAGTAGAGTAAAGGCGAGTCAGGAATGGAGATCCCACTACATTTCCCACAGGTCGATTAAGTTTACAACAGAACCATCTTAACAAAAGGGAAATACATTCTCTGTCGGTATCGTCCCTGTCCATACGCCAAAGAATCTGTAAGCCAACAGCGGCTCAGAAACGTGACTCATTGATAAACAAATGATTCTGTCCACCGGCTTGCAGAGCGACTTGTCAGCAATGTCTGGTCTAATAATGCTAACAATCATCTGCAAAGGCCGTTTCTGGGCTGCCGTCACCCACGGCAACACCGACCGTGTTGTCCCGCCAGCTCGCTGCCTGCATCAGTGGTTTGCCTTTAAACGTAGCCTGAAAATATGTCACTGCTAATGGGACAGGAACAAGCAAGGCTGGAGAAGATCGGGTCGGGGGCCAGGATGCTAATTAATACGTGAGCTTTGTGAAAGCCAGTGACATGCGTGTTGGGACCGACCGCACATGTACCGTGAGTCCAAGAAGCGGCACTCCAACTAAAACGCATCTGAATTTGCGCCGCGATTGTTTGGAGGAAGATGTTTCTGGATGGACAGCATGTTGTGCATATAACGCGGGAGTTGTGGAGCCAGATATTAAGATAGGTATTTTAATAATTAAATTCCACCTGGTTTGGTTTACAGACGTCACAATTATTTGCATAATTTATCATAGGCCAAAATCGGTCTGCAGTCAAAATCAAATTCCCCCCCCTGGTACAAATTGCATTAGGGTCACGGTCGTCCAAGGACTGTCCTGGGAAAGCTCAGGCGGTCTGGCCTTCTATCCTGTTGTATTCTTCATATTTACTAATACATTGTGCGGGGGACACTTATACAGTCAAACACAATATTTTTTTCAGTGTCTATGTTCAGCTCTTTTTTGTTCTAGCTGTCTAATGCTAAAGAGAATTGCAGTTTCTAGTTTTTAATATGTATAAAGACAATAAAGTCGCATTGGCTTAGAGATTCTCCTAGACTGCATGTCTATAGACGGCGAGAGGACACGGCAGCAGCTAAAGAAGAGCTGGGTATGGATTCACAGCCACAATGCTGCAAACATCTCAGTCTTTAGGAAACACAAAGAAGCGAAAGGTAGCAGTTTCGGCTCTCAGCTTTCAAAAGGCAGCCGGGAGGGGCGTGACGGCGTCCGCAGCAGGGGCTGGTAGACTGCTGCTTCACCACTATCTGAAAACACATATTTATTAGCTCCAGTCTGACACCCGAAACACGGTGACATGACTTGCTATTCAGAGAAATGTCACAAAAATTACAAGAAGAGGTGGAGCAAAGGTGCAGATTCCTGAGGACTGTGGTCAGGAACACCTGCACTACAGTATCTGTTTCTATACTGATACTGTACAATTCTTACTCAGGGAAACACAGAAAGTCCTTTGAAACTATGGAGATGACAGACATGGTATCTACTCTGATGATACTCTAGTGTTACACAAATAGGCAGCTTTTTGTGATTGTATACACCCATATTTGTGGCTGGGAGATATAGCCATGTCCTTATTATGCATATACAGCATATACAGCTTCAGTTTCATTCATTTCTCAATTTATGGGTATTTACTGTGTAAAATATACATTTTTTTTGCAAACTCCAGCCTGGCACTTCCTTGCTTCTCATTAATGAAGGGCTTCTTACTTTATGCTTTATGGGTCTTCAGTCCTGCTTCTAGGAGCCTGATATGAACTGTCCTACTAGTGAACTTCCCGCCACTTAATGTTCCCCATTCTTTTTGAAGGTCACTTGAGGTCATCCTCTGATTTATGAGGCACTGCTGAATAACTTGACGGTCATCTCTGGCATTAGAAAGTTGCTTCTGCCCTCAACCTGGCTGGTTTCTGGTCATTGTCAGTGTCTCCTGCTTCACTTTATCCTTGAGCCTGGAAGCAGCCTGCCTCACAGTGAAGTCTATTGCCAGCAGAACCAGGATTAAACCAGGACTTAAAACTGCAGATTTTTTTTTTAAACTGTAGAGTGGTCCCTTAATTTTTGTCAGAGCTGTATAGTAAACATTAACCAATAGCTGCAGACAAAAAATTAAATGGTTATAATATGTTGTTTTTACTTGTGCCATTTATTCTGCTTTTTGTAAATATATAACACACACACACACACATATAGATTTATATAAAGATAGTCGGTTTGGGTTTCAGCATCCCATGATGTTGATTGATCATAAAAATAATGTAATCATACGGTAATCATAATCTATGACTGTAATCTACACAACAAACTGAAGGCATAGATGCTAAATCTCGAGAACACAAAGCTCTGTGAGATACCACTGCGTGGTAACAGAGCATTGGGCAGAAGAACATCATCACATCAAATAGCAGAAAAGCTCCAATCTGAATCGTCCTGGACTTCAGTGCGATGAAGCAGATGTCATGTTCCATAATTTTACCGCAAAATGACATGAGTGGGTCTACATGACTATTGAAGCATAAATCAAACGGCTAAACGGATAAGAGAGGCCCTATTCACTGAAATGCAATGCTTTCACATGTATGTGCTGTTGTGGGACTGAGATAATGGGCAGTAAATATCGAACAAAATAGCAATGATGAGGGGCAGAAGAAGGATGCGTCGTGGTGACGAGAGGCTCCGTCGTTTACGTGGGGGAAAGAAATGACAGCTTAATCAAAGGGCTTTTCTCACATAAAAGCAGGTGCGCTTCATACTGAAAAGAAGATCGCATCATTGTGTTCCCATGCATCGTGGATTTCAGACCCCCTCCAGTAGGGCTCTTTATACAAAACTAAAGAGCGGAACGTAGCCGAAATGATGCTTGATTTGCTCACTTCCTTTTATCGTGGAGCACTTTGAGATTTCCGTAAAGGAAATAGAAATGGAAAATATTATGTTCTTTAGAGTATTTATAGCTACCCGCTCAGACTTGTCCTGCAACAAGCCTCACTAGCCCTTATTTTTCACTCAGATCTGTTCGCTGTGCCACATCCCCAGTGTGATCGCGATTTTGAGGAGTCTCACGTGTGCCAATGGCTCAGATCATACTTCACTCCTTAGCAATACATGTAGTCACCACTGGATTGGATGACTGGGTGGTCAATGGGTTATGCTTCGGGACTTGTGATTGGAAGGTCACAGCTTCAAATCTTGTCTTTGGCTGAATAGTTGCAGAATAGGCCGTTAACCTGACCAAAATGGCCCACAGTGCTGGATTAATGGCCTAATCCTGATCCCAAGTGTCATTCTCAACTGTGTGTGTGTCTCAAAAGAGAGCAAGATGGGATATGGGAAAAGAAGCCTTCTCATGTCCTTGTGCAAATAAAACATCATTTCATTTTTTCAAACGGGGTCACGGTGCAGGTCTGTATGCTATAGTTTTGGTAAACATGGCTTCAGGCCAGAAGGACAACACAGTGTTGCGCAGCTTGAGACAAAGATACTGCGCATGTGTTTGTAAACATAAGTTCCATTTCCAGACACCTGATAACTGGATGCTCACCCATGACGCGGGAATCACTGTAACCCAGCGATTTCTAAAGGCTCCTGCTGGGGCTGCTGCCAATCGGCCTGTGATTTCCCAGCATCGTGTCTGACGTGAGGATCCCTAATACGGCTTGAATCGATTTGATGCCCATCAAGCCTGAACACGCACTGACCTCAACGGGCAGAGCTGAATGTCCCTTATATCAGGGCACCTTCAGAATACCTACCCAGCTCTCCGATATTATAGTGTCGACTAAACCTAGCGAGATGCTCTTTTTATATATAAAAAGGACTTAAAAATGTAATTTGTGGCTTTCGTTTAGGCAGAGACAGTACACAGTGTCTTGGGAAATAGTGAATTGTTTTGACAACAATGCATGAAAATCTGCAGGTTCATTAGTAGTCAGGAGAAGTTTAGACATGATACAACAGATCCACTTCTTCATTACATATTTGTGTATTTGCTATATGTACAGCACATTTGTGTAACAGTGGGTCTGCCTGAAGTCATGGTGTCTGTAGCCTGGATGTAACACCACACAAGGGCCTATGTCCAGCATAACTGTATTTTATCCATTCAGTTTAATGAGTCAATTGCAGAGCTTAATCCGATAAGTCAAAGCAAAACTTTCTTACTGTTTTAGTTCGTTAGCCTAATGTTTTGTGCACATCAGACAGTATGTTTCGGACTTGAACCCCCCCCCCCCAGATAAGAGGTAAATCAGAAATAATTGATTAGCTTTATAGAAGTTCCTCGTACAACACAATGCCGTGGCTTATGTGATGCAAGATTGAACAATGGAGGAATAGTTGTTTTTTAGAGATTATAGACTATATATATCAAATGATGATAATAAGCATAATTATGGGGTATCCTTTCATCTGGAGCCAAGAAATCTACTGTTTTTCCTCCAGACTGCACAGATCATAGGTTATGATTCCCAAAGCATGTTGTTTTTAATCAGCTGTAACAACATTGTCTGTTTAATCTATATGAGTTTGATAAACCCGATAAGATTTCTTGTGTTTTTGCTCCACTGTTGTACTAAATAATTTGAAGAATGTCCTTTACCCATCGCCTCCAGGCTTTGGTGGAAAAAAAGCCCCCACTTAATCAGGAAAATAACTCTTTCATTAGAAATTTAAAGAGCCATTTAGCCACCAAACCAGAACACGAGTTTTACTCCTCATTGAAGTTAACGTGTCCCATATCTGGTGCCTGTTCGCTTTCTGCTACAAAATCAATGTTCCTGGAAATCCTTGCGAGGGGAGTATTAAGAAAAACACAAACTAAATGCTGATCTTCAGTGCCAGGCCTGTGGGGCAATGCTTCATCACAGAGGACACCCGCTGACACGCTTTCGAAAGTCAAGTTAAATGGGTCACAGAGTCATCAAGTTCAGCGCAGCGCAAACCAAATATAAAACAAACCACGGAAGCGGCGATTGTGAAAACACTGTCCTAAGGGTGTTTTGTAAGAAGTCTCAGTGGGTTAGGATCCCGTACCCATGTCCAGCATGTTGGCAGGTCAAATCCCATGACTAAGAGAGTAATCATTGGGGCCTTATGCAAGACCTTTATCCCCAATTGCTCCAGGAATGCAGGCTGACTTTGCTTGTTGTTGGTAGTGTGTTGCTCTGCGGGTTTACGTCTGTGATCAAGTCGCTGGTTCAAATCCTGTGGTCAGCGGGTTGATACCACCAAGGTGGCCGTATACTATGGAATCGGACGTGTCGGCGAGACCGATCTGTCGCACGCTTAAAATATTGCTGCCACCTTGTTCGTTCTGTGACACGCAGCAACTCTAGACGCCGCAGAATGTTTTCGATGTAGCCGACCCAGATACAGAGCGCAAATAAACATGTTATGGTGAGTGCATGAGTCATTTTAATAAAGGAGATGACAGCTCTTTTAAAATGGAAGTTGCTTTCTATATTAACAGCCAGTATTGGTTGTATACTAGAATCAGGACAAACAGGGAAGCCAACAATGTAAATGACATTGATGTTTGATAACTAATGAAACATATTCCACAGCAAACATGACATGGTTATGAGATTCACAGAATTACATACATTCCATCCATTTTCTGTAACCACTTGTCCTATTCAGGGTCGCAGGGTGTTTGGAGCCTATGGGCACAAAGCAGGGAACAACCCAGGATGGGGTGCCAACCCATCACATGGCACAAAGCAGGGAACAACCTAGGATGGAGCACCAACCCATCACAGGGCACAAAGCAGGGAACAACCCAGGATGGGGTGCCAACCCATCACAGGGCACAAAGCAGGGAA
>JAODJW010000043.1:10237717-10254305 GCA_026777045.1 Hyperopisus bebe
AACGCACGCAGATTGTGGTTTAGGATGCAGCATATATGTGAAAAGTCCCAATGCAAACAATGAGGCAGAAGCCCGACAAAAAGAACAAAGCAACTAAGTGAGACACCAGCAAACCCAAACAATGTCAGGCTCCATTGGTCACATGCAACCACTGGGCTGCCAGCCAAAAAGGCCTCTACTCCAGGGAACCTTGTACTTCCTGGTTTTATCCTGTCACCTGACCCATTACTTGTCATCAGGTGACTCAGTTCATCCAATCAGGAGAGGAAGCTCACCATCCTCAACAGTGCTGTTCTAAATTCACTACATGCCTGATTTCTGCCGCTGTTATCCTGATCACAATGTTTTTATAACCTGTGGTGATCCTTACTCGAGCTACAGTAAATTTCCCATCTGTTCAGCTCAAGAATGATATTCGCTCTAAAATATGTTATTGTATTTGTTATTGTGTAAGGTTTTCTTGTGAGTGTATTACTGCTCAAAAATACATATTGTAACATGTTGGGGTAATCATGCTGCCAATGATTTTAATATACATTTGGCCCATGTTTAAAATCTGTTTGAGTTGTGCTGGTTTGAGGAACGACGTTGCAGTGAGTATCCCTATGAAGCTGGAAACCTTGGCATTAGGGATAGTATTGATTTTCATTCTGCTTTGATTTGAAACTTCTGTGCATTTTGTTTTTCCAAGAAAACACAGAAAATAAAACAATCCAACACACTTGGCTGCCCCTTTTCATAGTTAGTGGAAATTCTAGCTGCATGCCTCTGATTTTATATTATGTCCATTCAGTTTCCTGGCAATATTGAGTGAATGTAACATCATATTTGATATGAAAGGCGTAAAATACGGGGCACATTAAACAGCCATACTGGATTTCACATTTATTAATAGATTACACACTTTACTTAAGTTCCATCAACAGCTTTGAATCATCTATAGATTACTGAGGTAAACAAAGCAGACTTAAATCGCAGCCCACATATCTTGGCACAGCCGTGGACTCCAGACAGAGGGAAAAAGAGAGACCCGGCTCTTAATATGCTCCTAATTGGTTTCCCAGAGTCGCAGCTGTAACAAATTGCAGATGACACAGATTATGGAGGATTCTTGCATTCCCCTTAATAAGTCTCCATCCTCCCCCACAAAGCCAAATCCGCCCCCCTCCCCCTACACCATTTCTCTCCCATGTGGACGCTAAAGGACACATCCGCTCGGCTCGACTCGGTTACCGCGCCGGATCGTCCAGCCGACGTCCTTGGCAGATGGAGGAGTTTGTTTAAGAGTCTCTGGGATAAAATTCCACCAGCTGGCACTGATGTGGTTTAGCTCTAACCTAATTGTGAAAACAAAGGGGTCCGTTTGTCCCTCCCTTTCTGGCGGTACGTCTGCGCCCATTGTCTTTGAGTGCCGTGTTCGGTGCCTGGTGTGTTTCTGTCAGTATTGATGTCAAAACCTGAAAAGAGTTTTTCGTGGCTGCCTGGGAAACCAGTGACAAACACGCTTACTGGAATGTACTGGGCAAGTCATAAGAGAGCGTGTAAGCCGAGAAATTGATAACAAATGATGTAATATTTTCATGGAATGACCTCTGCATTTTTACTCAACGAGAAGTGAATAGTATGGTTTGTGTAGGAGCCATGTTCCTGAGAGAAAAGTTTGGAATTCAAAGTAGAAATACAAACAATAGTATTTCAAATAAATCGTAACTGGGACAGTCAGTGCATCCGCCATTTCCAGTCTTGCTTTCCCCTCCCCATGTGATCAAATGAATAGCTGCATGTCATTTTTGCATGTTTTTTTTTTAAGTCTAATGAAAACCTATTTTTTTGTCAGACGCCCATTTCCAAACGCTGCATATGTAATGACATAGAATCCTTCGTCACTCCAAAATGCACCTCGGGGCTCCGCTAATATGCACCTGCATAATTAAACCTGCGATTTCTCTCTTCTGTTATATAAAGCAATTATGAGTTAGCGCTGGTCTGTCAGTCCCGCATCCTGCGTGGGATGAATACTGGCAACCCACATACTGGGATGAGACTCACGGACCGCCACCGGTTTTACAATGAGGAATTAATAAGGCATTTGCTGGTGGCCTCATCCCCCGATGGAGATGGATTCTGCTGAACCATAACACCACAATCTTGCCTTTCTCCACCAGACAATGATAGAGAGTTATTAAGAGAGACTGGTTGGGAAAGAAATGCTAAACAGGTATAATGATTTCCATTTAGAAATTCTGCAAGGAATAGCTAGAAAATGGGTATATTTGGAATGGAACGCCCTTGAGGTGTCAGCATATTCTAGAATTAAAATCTATAGCTTACTTATTTCTGTACTGTAGCTCTACGTTCAATAACATACAGGCCATTAGAACAAAAAACAATTCTGTTGAGATGAAAATATTTATGTGTGTTATAGACATAACATTATCCGTTACCAGTATTGTCAGCTCTGAACTATTCACGCTCAATAAGCACTGCTTTTAATTAGGAATGTAGGTTTTCTTGTTTTCATTAATTGCTTCATGCTGGGGTTTAAATTCCGTCACTTTTAAATTTAGTGCTGATAAGAGATTAACAATTGCTCAGTTTCACATGCATCATTGAGTGAATGTTACCATAATTAATTGAATTCACTTCTCAGAAAACACCTTGAACTAATTCACTAGAGTCACTTGTGATATTGGCAGATACTGCACTGTGCTCAACCTCTGCTGTGCTGATTCATTAGCATTGCATATCCGGCCAGTTCCACATGTGATATGAATCTGTAACTTGGTTTGGAATACCAAAAATGGAGGTTGGTTTTATATACCCTTATTATATACCCTATAGTCATTATATACCCTACCAGTCAAATGTTTTTGGACACACTGAGATTTTCCACATTTGCATGTTACTCATTTAACCTTTACTAAAAATACACTCAATATTCTTTGCCAACAAATTTATTTACAGTATGTTTACCATTTGAGTATCTTTATTATCATGAAAATATCTTTGATTCATCCAGTGACCTCTAGCAGTTATAACAGCAGAGACAATTCAAGGCATTCTTTCTAGAGGGGACATTTAATACTGCTCCGCTTCATGGGATCAAACCATTAACTAGTGGTTTTGAAGTTAAAGGACGGCCTAGAGTCTAACTTTGCCATCACCACACAACCAGTAAATAGGATGTCAGACACACTGTTTCATGCTCTTTCCAGGTTATAAAGGAAACTTGTTTTATTTGACTTACATTTTCATTTATAATTGTTCACTCAACTTTCCAGTGCTTAACAAGAATAAAAACATCTGTAGTTTATGAAATAAATGGAAAAGTGGTAAAAACCTGTGGTGTGCACAAACTTTTGGGGTAGATAAATATGATTGCTTGGATGTTTACTTTAGGTATTTATTTTACTTATTTGTGTAACGACGTTTTGTTCTGGTTATTTTTCAAAAGCAAACTAATAAATCATACTTTTGCTCAGTAAGAATGAAGGACCAAATTTATATTAGTGATCTAGCATGATCCAATGATTCAATAATAGTAAATCATAAACTATATCCACCACTGCAACAAATAAAGTCTTTTTGTGTTCGTAAACCCAGAACAAAATATAGTAGCTAAAAACGAATGGATTCCATGTAATTGCTTTTTTACTCTGTATTTATTGTTCGTTTAGTCAGCCGCTATTCTGGATAGCATACAACCTCCTGCTTCTGTCAAGATAATACACCACGAATGGACCATATTCATAGTCTTGGGATTATCATGTCAAAATAATAAATAATTGCTTCAATGTCACCAATATAATCAAGCCTTACTGAATAAAACAGACATGCCACACTAAACAATATACTGCACGTATTGTTGGGAAATGAGCTGAATCTGGTTATTACCGTAATTTACATGTCTAACGAAAAAAAACATAGTATATACTTCACAGCACGCGATGGAAAATGTTTTTTTACACTGACCATTAAGAACTGCAGTTCGTTTCCAGTGTACAGGAGTCTATATTTTAACTGCTCTTGTGAATTTTTTCGGCTGGATTTCACTAAGATTTACATGAAAGCTTCTTAGTGCAAACTAATCTCACTGCTTATGCAGAGAGAGGCAGAGCAGAGAAAATCCCAGCGTCCCCAGCAGAGCGGCGCTAACGCGCTGATGCAAGCTAGAGGCTAAGCCTTGAAATCATCCAGGCCACCCGACAACACTCATTGGCCGCATGCTGCCGTTCGGCACCAACCGCCTGCGTGCATCGCTCCGCCATGAACCTCACAGCATCGCCTGCCCTTTCATTTTGGTCCGAAGTTAACGAAAGAGGTCATTTTAGCCTGTGGAGGACGGGAAGCACATTTTCTGTAAATGCTTGCTTCACTGGTGACTTTCAGGGAAACTCTACTTATTCTGTGAAGCTCCTATGACTTCAAACCACTTTGCAAATAGTAAGTGTTGAAAAAATAGGCATTCCGTTCTCCCGCCAGCACTAGAGTTTAGATCTTCCACCTTTCGAAAAGGCAGAATGTTCCATTAAGTTATGATGCTTTTGGAGTGCTCTTCATTATCATGCTATTGCTTGTTATTCATACCATAAAACCAGACAGGCCTCCACGGTGGAGAGCGTAGCCAGTAAGACAGTCGCCGTGATTATTTTTCCACCCCGAGACTGGACTAATAGCAGATGGTACCGGGATTTTGTGTGCAGAACCTGGTCAGCCTCAGATAACCTATCCCAACAGAATTTCCCATCCCGTTCCCCTGAACACAATATAGCCATAACCTGCTTTATGAAAAAGTCTTCTCTCCTCCACGCTCATTATTTTCCATTCATCCATCCTGCTTGGCATTAACCCCTTTGATATTAATCCACAAACATGAGCTCCCTGAGAAATCCCCCCCCCCCCGCCGTCTGCATTTCCCGGAGCTTTTGTAGGATGTGGTTACTGCATACCTGTGCATGGCGTTAGGGCAAAGGACGTTTGCTGCTGAGTTGATATGTGTCTAGACATGATCATTAGTAGCCTTGGTTGCTAGGCAGTGATGTCACAATGGTCACAGGTGTCGAAACACTTCGTAAAGTTAACCCCTTCAAAAACCTACGCGTTGCATTTGTACATTAAAACGGGATATGAGATGGAGTAATTGTTTCTCAGACACTGCTAGGAAGAGCTAGCAAATGGCGCTAACACAAATCAGTCGTTCCGCAAAGTGCCTTTATTATACCTTGCGATGCCCCCACCACAGCCATGCACTTACAATTTTAATGATGTTTTCCTCGCCCCATTTGCTAATTTAGGAGCCTCTCCTTGCAAGTGTCCTCTAAAAAATTGCATCTTGCATCTTCCAAGGTGCCAAAACAGTGAGCTTCTGATAACCCGTTAAAGATTTTTAAAATGTAAATTTGCATTTATATGCGCATTTGTAAATCATGTACAAGAATTGCTGTCGTATGAATGGTCTGTTTTAAATCTCTTTGTGTGTGTGTGTGTGTGTGTGTGTGTGTGTGGGTGTGTGCGCGCTGCATTCCAGCAGTCAGAAATGTGACATTACGTTCCGTCTGTAGAGCCAGGCAGAATTAAATCTCAAAGCAGGTGTTAGTGAGACAAAAAAAAAATGGAGCAAATTGACGGAGCCAGGAAAAAGCCCAGCGATTGTGGGATCCAAATATGTGGGAATTGGGCCATGGCAGCTGGCACAAGGACTGCCAGTACATTTTTGGGAAGTCAGAAGGATGTGAAGCGACTCGGGACCTCCTTCTCCCAGACTGATTTGAAAGCTGATGAAGATGAAAGCAGAGATCCCAGAGCCAGGTCCGAATTTTGGAATATATAGGATACAAAAAAGAAAAAAATGACTATGGCTTCAGACACTGACAGACACTGTTAATAAAAATAAATAAAATCATTTAGTTATATAAATGTAACATGTAACACCAAATTTGTTGTTATACTCACACATAATTTTTTACCGACGATGTAAATTTTCACTTGTGTCCCTGAGCATCTAAATCATTTTGCGCGTGTTTTCATAAAACTGGGATATTTTTAGTATTGCTTTTAGAGCCCGTCTTACTGTTTCCTTCAGAAACGGCACCTGCGATACACATAAAGGTCTTCCCACGGGACGGGACATAGTACAGCAGTCCAGGACAGGAACCCCCACCCTGAATAAAGATGCTTTGCCAGGTAGCAAAGGGCATAAGGCAGGGGACACCCTCGATGGGATGCCAGCCCATCACTGGGCACACGCACACTCACACGCGCACTATTTGTGATGCTGAGTCACCGATTCACCAAGCTGACTGTTTTTGCACTGCAGGAGGAAACTGCAGTAGTTGTTCGGAAATCCTCAGAAATACGGGGAGAACGCGTTCCACAAAACGCCACACACGCAAAAAGGGTGCAGGAAAAAGACCGGTAATCACTACAGCCAGTCCCCAGGTTGCGAACAAGATCCATTCCTGACTCAAGAAGTTGAATCTGTAGGTAAATCCGAACAGGTAACGATGGGGGGGTCACTCCAACCTCCCCCACTGTGTAGCGCCCACCTGAATATCACAGCAGCCTTTCTGCACCAGTATGCTCATCATACAGTAGCTGAGGTGAAGGGACAGGAGATAATTCACCAGTTAGATAAAGGGGATGATTAGGAGGCCGGATCCACAGTGGGCAATTTTATCGTGGACATGGTGGTACCACCCCTACCCGTTCGAAAGACGCCCACACGTATGGTTCTTATTTAGGGTCAGTTAGTTGAATGTTTGTCTTAGTACTTTTCCAAAGACACTAAAACACTATTTCTCAAACGAGTCCTCAGAGAACTGGGAGAGAGCAAAAAACTTCTTGGGGGTCCCCAAGAACTGGCTTGAGAAACACTGCACTGAAACATCTTAAGCATGATAACATATATAATACTCATGACCGTCACAAAGTCACGTGTGCATTCGTTATTACAAACTGTTGTGTTTAACTCAAATTTTGAATATAATAAGCTTAATGGTAGTCTATTCGTAAGTACGAGTTGTCCTCAGACATTCTTAACCCAGGGACTTGTACACTGCTGGCTGCTGTGAAGCCTCTTAAAGTGAAGATTCTTCTGCTCCAGGAAAGTGTCCTATGGAAAGGGGTACAAATTCAATGCGGCTTTTGATTCCAGCATCAGTTAAGAAAGTAGATAAAGCTATTTTACAGTCATTTTACAAAGAAACTGACTTTGTCAGACATATATACTGGATAAAGATGGAGGCAATGAAAATATACATTTCTATTAAATGAAGCTAGCACAGGGAAGAATTTATTTAAGTGCTTTTAATTATGCAATATAATCCCTTTTAAAAAGTCAAACCTGCTACCACTTTCCTATATGGAAATAAACTGTAACCCAGACAGCAGAGTGTAAAAATAATGACAAAATGGTTTCATTTCCTCTTTTGAGGTCACACACACAGACCTCCGCGTCGAAAATCTCTGTGTATCATCGGGTCGCATAGACAGACTTCCTGTTTGGTTGACACCGTTCCCAGTGGAAAAGAAGGTTAAAGATCAAATGTACAAGTGCATGCTGTGCTGGCCATTCATAGCCAGTGTTTTTGGTTGCCATGGCACCCCATCACACATTGGATGGAAACACTCTCTAACCCAAATACGCTGAGGTTTGTGATTGTAGACTGTGATCCGCTCTCATGCCTATGTTTACTTTTCGAGCCATTTATATCAGTTCTTTTCTAATACAATCATTACTGAATTTTACTTATAAAACAAGAAACTCAAGGTCACAGCTGTCATGTATATTACTGAGAAAATGATTTTTAATCGACATGAAGGATTCATAAATTATACAGATCAAATTAGCTGGTGTTGAGGATTATGTTAATCCACAGATTTAACATATTAAACTGAAAGTAAAAACCTTTAATAATGTCAAACAGAGCCGATGTATCACCTTTAAAGCCCCATAATGCTTTGCACTGCTTTTATAACATCCAGCCATTCATCTTCCAATTGTTTATGCAGTGCAGAGTCAGGAGAGGGTCTGGGCTGTATCCTAGGCAGAGAGAGAGCAGAAAGCAGGGGTACATCCTGGATGATATACCAGTCTATCACTGTGCGTGCACACACACACACACGCACATGCAAGCATACACAATGAGCTAAGGTGGGATCCAGACCCAAGCCTTTAGTTGCGTGGGGAAAAAATGCTATCATTAACAACAATTATTTTCATTAAAACTGATGTTCTGCTTTATCATTAGCTGAAACATGGTGCCAGTCAATCCAAAATCTAGTGGCTGCTGACATAAAAAACTGCTTGGAAGTTATTGTCGTGTATCCATAGCACACATTTCTGATGGATCATCTGATGTCCCAGATGCTGTGGGGAGGATCACCATCTCAGATATGTTGAGATTCCAGTTGGAAAAACTCCATAGAACGGGAAGTATCTGGTTGCTAATACTAGTCAAATGTTGACTAATTATGGGATTATCCAACCTGAGCAATGGAAACCCCTTCAGACGGATTGTCTTCGGAAGAAGAAAAAGCACCTTGCCTCTCTCTTCCATGCAAAAGATCTGTGTGGCATTACGATCTACCCTAGTAAATAAAGAGCAGCTGTGGTTACATTCTCAAATGTAATTTCGCTGTTTTTATTATTATTATTGTTATTCGGAGGTCATAAATGACAAATTACGACACTGCATCTTAAAACTCTATCGGAAGATCGTTTGGATTTCGTTTCACTTGTATCCCAGTTAGTGCCACAGAAGAAGCCTTATAACATTTTCTGCCCCTTTGTATTTTGCAATCGGCATTTGTGCAAGTCAGTGTATCAACCCGTTAAGTGCTCGTCCCGTTTTGTTAGCGAGCATAACAGTTGAGCCATCTCATTGTAATGATATTAGTCGAACAGTATTTGTCACGTCGTTAAACCTCAATTGTAGTGAAACAAGACAATGATCCAGACCAAATGTCTGTTTGATTTGCATTAGCGTTCATGATAGCAATGTTAGTCTCCAGAAAAGTATGACATACATCATAGCATAAAAATCTCGAGGGGGATGGAACACACTGATCCCGGTGACTCTTTCATTGTTTGCTCTGATTGAAGACACAAGGCCACAAATGGAAAATAGTGTGGATGGCTTTGGACCAGAACAAAGAAAACATTTTTCAAAACAAAGGGGAGTGGAGGTCTGGAATGAACTTTCTTCCAGTCCAGGATAGAGGAGGCTAAGTCCTCACTGATTCACTCAAGCCTGGGCTGGACGAAATTTACCAACACAGAACTATCAATCCAAAAAGAAACAATGTAGCCTCTTCAGTAATTGTATTGTTCTTGTGACCTCCCTTGTGAATTCTACAAAGTGGACTTATTCTGTGGAGCATATTGTTTGATACTTGCTCAAGCCATGTTTTTTGTTTTTTTATTTATTTGTTGTCCAGAAGATAAGGAAAAAAAGAAAAGTGCAGTGATGACTAATACCAAAGCACAACACTAAATTGGATTACGCTAAATCCAATGAGCAAGCCTGCCGTAACCTCAGGACACAAGGCTTGGCAAGACCAGCGATAGGTAAAATGATTAATGGAGAAGAATGAAAACGGTATAACGTGGCTTTCGGGGTTTTGCTCTGCAAAGCCCGCGTCTGTACGTGGCCCGTGGCAGGTTTTGTGCCGGGCGGATCTGGAAAAGGCAGCGAGTTCACGCAGCAGGGAATGTGCGAGTCATGTGGTGAGGACCTGCCCAGTAAGCTGGCCCACCCTCGCGGAAAAGTAGGTGAAAGGGCGTCTGCTCTCAGACAGCTCCGTTCCTAGAACTGCTTGCTTTAGGAGGAGGGGAGGCTTTTATGGGGAAGTTGGGGGGAAGGTTGGAGCCTGTCAGACTCCTTTGTGGGCAGACTCTGACCTGTTTCTGTGCTGACACCAGATGCACACATGTAACACAAATACATCGGTTTATTTGGGAACTCTTTTCAGCTTTTACAAGACAGATACGTCCAAAGTTACTAATACGCTTGGTGTCAACACAACACTACCTACTAAGCCCTCCGATGAAATCCTAAAAAGGTTTATAGCGAACTTATTTCAGATCTGAGGTCTACTTGCATAAATCATGGATGTTCCCCTACGAAAGCCAGGGAACTTAAAGCCTGCTAGCTGCAGACGCGTGAAAGAAAAGCTCATTTTAAAAAGTTCTTTTTTATTTACTCATATACCCTAAGAAGATAAGAGCACATTTAAAAAACGCCTATAGAAAATGTTTTTTTTTTGTGTGCATATTATTTCTCCAAAATAATATAAAACCTGCTGAATATTACTGGTAAAAAATGCAAGCATTGACACTGAAATAAGGTTATATTAAAAATCATTTGTACAGTATTAAAATATTCATATATTATCCATAGACACTCTACCCATTCATCTTCCATAACTTTATTTGGTATGGGGTTGTGGTATTAATACACTTCATTTAAAATCTAATGGTAAAGATTTGTTGTTTGTTTTGGAATTTTACTGTACTTTCTATTTTGCAAAATTATTGCAAAATTTTATCTCCCTGACAACAGTTTTGGGACTGGGCCAGTTCCTTCTGCTACAACAGCAGTGAATTCAATGGCATCTTTGCGCAGAGGTGAGATTGTGAGGAAATCTTAATGAAGGTTCTTCTACCACAGAAAGTCCTGCAGTGTCCATCCTAGGTTATCTGAAATTCACACATGTGAACACACGGCAAGTTATTGAGGCAAGATTTTGGGAATGCAGGCATTTTCTCATCATAGCTTGTGCAGGTTATTCCTTATAAGTCAACAACTTACGAGCACGTAGCTTGATTGCACGCCCTTATCATTTTCCGCACTGAATTGATTTTAAATATGTCGAGTGTCTGTTTTTAGAGCAGTATTGTCTTCATTGCCACGCGATGCTTAAACCTTGAGACTTTTGGCAGCATTTAGAACACGAAGCTGAAGCCCTTTGTACTTAATATGTAGAAACATTTGTGTGACTCAAAGCTGGGGGGGCAGCTTATGATAGTATTTTCATACTGCGTTAAGCTTTAAAAGGTTTAAAGGTTTGACCTAGATGTATTGTGGGAAATTAATGCGACCGTTCACGCTCCGACAGATTCGTGCAAGTCCGCACTTAGGATATAAATGCAGAGATGCTCTGCATCTTGCAATCTACAACAGGCGAGCTAGATTCACCTGAGCGCTGGGGGTTTGTGTGGCTGCAAGGAGGCGACGGAGCTCCGTAACTGGCAGGAAATGGAAATGAAGGTTGGGCCACGTTCCCATGCCTCAGTATGTCAAGTTTGTTTAATTAGTTCATGTCAGTGGTAGGGCAGAGCAGGAATTCCCCTGCTTATTTTTTTTTTTGAGTGCTTCATCCCTTTTCATGAGTGGAATCCTTCTGCTCAGAGTGAATTTTAATAAAGGTACCTCCCTCCTCCTAAAGCCAGTTCTGGTTTAAGCTTGCTGGTATTTTTGCTTTATTTAACTCCGCCTACCTGCTGGACTGAAGATATGGGTTCAAGCCTGCCTGTGTAACTGAGAAGTGGTTACCGGGGTGGGGGGGATATAAAATTATCTATGGAAACAATCTCTGTTTCTGTGTGTGTGTGTGTGTGTGTGTGTGTGTGTGTGTGAGAGAGAGAGAGAGAGAGAGAGAGAGAGAGAGAGAGAAACAGAGAGAGAAAGAGACACAGGGAGATAATTGAAGGAACAAGGAACGTTCATCGTCAGACAAACACATAGCTGTGTTTTCCATTTAGCATCACGTCGGTGTCTGGTTGCAGGACAGGGTCTTTCCTAACCATCTTCATCATGTTTGGTTACATCACTGAAATTTAGCTGATATCCGTTGCAATGTCACAATCTTTCACCTTCATGCACTGCTTTCTGTTAAGTAGTTTGTTTATTTAATTTGTGCATTTTACTAAAAACAGAAACAGCTTAATTCAGATTTTACATGCTGTAAAATAAAGAAATAGATGGGAGCGGATATCTTCATTTGGTGTGTTTTATTAATTCTGTTTTTTTCTTGTTAGGAAAAAAAATCAGTTGCTTCATTTAGAACAAGCTGAGATACTGTTGCTAGGGGGAACGAGGATAGCTTTTATTGGCTTAGTGGTATCCAGGCAATTAAACAATGCCTACAAGTCATGCTCATATTTAACGGAGAATTACTGCCATGCTGAAATCCATAGCAACCTCTATTCACTTATTACGCAACGGTTGTTACCCAAGTTGCAGATATATGTAGGCAGTTGTTTAAGTACTCATTCAGTGTACCACTAAATTTTAAAAGCAAAAGTGCAGCTGGGTAAATGCAAAGTTACTGACTATGACAACAAGATTTTGAGGACAAAAATCTGACAGTGTTGAATAGTTCCAGTTTGATTGATCACAATGTGAATCAGATTTTAACCCTTCTGATTCCAACAACAAAAAAAAAAAAAATCCAGTTCATATAGTAGGAATGTCCTTGTCGTTTGAGCCTGGTGCCACACATTACAATCCATTGAGTAAAATATCCATTCATCTTCTAACCTATCACCCAGTTCAAGGTCACGGGTGAGTGAGCGAGAGGCTGGAAGCTGGAGACTCTCCAAGGCAGAACAAGGCGTAACCCTGGGTGGGATGCCAGCCCATAGCAGGACACGCATTCATACACTATAGGCAATTTCAAGACAACTGCAATAGGAAAAAGAAATGTCCAGATGACCTTCACCAAAATCACATGTAACCCATGCATGATATGTAAACTCAACACCCAACAGAGTCGGGGCATGATTCAGCTCCCAGTCTCGTAATGTGGTCAGAGGAAACCATCCTTTCCTCTGCATTGCCATCCCATTCAATAAAATATCCAGCTCGACAAATGAATTAAATAACTCGCTTTGCATAAAAGCCATAGACGAGCAAGTAGATATAAACGTAGGTGTGAAATTGTGACATTACCACAAAGGCGCGACAGCGTCTCATGGGATTTTCATTCCGCCGTTTAGAGGAAAAAGTCTGCGTGATTACACAGGCTGTCTTTCCCCTTGCGTGTTTAATACGAGGCGTTCATGAGAGAGTCATATGCCGCCTCCTGGTTCATGGGCTAAAGTGGGTCATCTCATCCATGGTCGCCGGAGCAGCTACCTCTAATCAATGGTTGTTCTCCTTCTGGTGAGTCACATCAGTAAATATAGGCTGGGCACCCTGAGGACAGAAAGTCACTGCAGATCCAGTCCGGCGTCTTCATGGGAGCCATGCCCGAAAGTCACTGCAGATCCAGTGCGGCGTCTTCATGGGAGCCATGCCCCGCTTCGCAGTGTGCTGTGGTCACCATGGCTACCCTCCACACTAATTATCGATCTCAAGATAGCGAGGAGAACAAGACGATCGTGGGGCTGGTTTCCAGTTTTGCTGCCCCCATTGGGCTGCATAAATATTTCATGTCTGGGGAGGAATATTGTTTAATGTTAGGGGAAAGAAAATCATCATGACCAGCTAAGTTGGGACTCGTTCTCAACCTCGTGACAGAGTTTATTATTTGTGTATAAACTGGGCCACTGTCATTGGCTTTCAGCTGTGTAACTCTGACTGTTTTGGGCTGGTGACAATATATCAGGTTCGGAATTACATCACCCACGGTGTCTCGCAGAATGAGTAAATTGTGCCACTCGCCACGTAAAAGGGCAATACCAGGCCCTCGGTCTGTGGAAGGAGGATTCGCGCTTCTTTTAAGTAAACGCGGGAAGACGAGCCACCCACCGCCCTCGGAGAAGTGATGGGCCTCATCAAAGCTCCGCGTCGCCAGGGAACGGAACTCATCAGAAGACACACGAGCGCGGTCGCTTCCTGTGATGTAACATTTCAGCGATGACTTGGCTGCACATTTATACATCTGTTACTGTGCTTCTGTGGACATGTTCAAGTAAAGGATCAACAGGCATTTTAACCTGTCATTAGTCAGAGGGGCTCTGACATAGGAACCGGCAGCATTTAGCCTGAACATGCATTAACAAATCAAATGAAATAGCTTAAAGTGGTTGGGTTGTGCTTTATTGCGTTTTCTGAGGGTTGTACTTTATCCTCACGTTAAGGGCAAAGCATAGAGGTTAGTATTCATGTCCTGCTTGGAATAGCTCACCAAGCTATGCGATTTGTCAGGGAGTAGTAAAGGGACTTACTTGCTACACTATGAAGGAGGTAAGGTTAGTCAAGAAAAGGAGTCGCAATGAACACAACTTACAAAAAAATAAAATAATCCATTTGTTGCCATGCAGCACGATTGTACTTAAAGGTTTCGCCTAGACATGTCATTTGTCATTTATAACTTTGCCCCACGGCCGGAATAAGATCTGAATGGATTTGCTACGGTAATTTGGCCCGGTCCTCACAGACCATGTAGTCTGGAGAGCTAAATATGGCCTCATCTGTTGAATTTCCCCGCCCCGCTCTCCTGTGCCAGCAAGCACATGATACTTAGATCATGAACCCAGTGACTCCATAACGCCGTATTTAAGGCCAGCACATGTTTGCTGGGTGATATCTGATATCTTTTTAGTGCTTTCTCCCCTGCTGAGCCTGAATACCAAGTTGTTATCAGTCGATCACAACCTCTGTTTGCTTGTGCACATGTACAGACTATATATATATATATTTATATCTCAGTGTATGTTTTCTCTCTGAAGTGCAGAAGATTGCGGACGCGAGTGAGCAGAAGGTTCCCCTTGTAAGAGTACTTTCACCATACTAGACTGTTTTTTTCCTCTTCCTTCTTCCTTTTTTTCTTGTTTGACAGTAAGAAATAGCCACCACGGGTGTTCCCCATTATCCAGGCATGGAGAGGTTCCAGAAGGGCAAGTCTGAACGGACAGATAGTAAAATATTTCCTCCTTCACGCCCTTCCTTTTTCACTCCCTCTCTCTCTCTCTCTCTAGCGCCTTCTCCTTCTCCCTCCCCCACACCCGCCCGCTCTCTCGCCCTTCCCCCACCTCAGCATGCTCGCACCTCCCGCCTTCCTCCAGCGCTTTTATGGAGCATGAGAAGCTTTCGCTCTGGCCGCCAGCCACCATCGCTTTTAAGGTCACCCTGCCTGGTTTCTAGTTCCCTTAAGGTGGAACTCTGACATTAGCCGTGGGCTGGGTCGCCATTTAAAGTGGGGGGGGGTTCATAAATGAAAATGGGGCCTCTGTACCATGCAAGTTTCGGGGGACTCAGCATTTTGCCAGAGATCTCTCCGTTCTGTGAAATAATCATTATGGTTTTCTGTGTTTAATGCGGTCATCAGCGTCTGCAGAAAGGGACTTGAGTGTTTCAGTTAGCTGGGGAGGGAAATTCAGTCACATTAGGTGACAAGTCTCAAGTCACCTTGTCACATATGGACCTGGTGATTGATTAAATGCCCTGTAAAGCTCTAACGCAGCCCCCAGTGTGTCCCCCGTTATATGTGAAGTACAAACCAGTAATTGTCCTATGACCAGGTGCTTAGTACCAGGACTCAGCACTGAATCCAATTCGGACATTGTTGTCAAAGTGATTTTTTTTTTTTTACCATAAACGTAGTATTTAAAAACCTAGCCTACGTTGTTTTTTTTTTACTATGACAACAGATAAGTCTTCCCATAGACACGTTTGTCCGTGTACTGACAGGATGGCGATCCCTTCTTGGGACCGGTTGAGGGCTGCTAAAAATTACACATATATCCCAAATTTTTATTAAACATTTCTCCTTGAAAGACAGAGATTGCCCTCGGTTGATTAATTACAACATTTTTACTCATTACTTCAAAGCTGGTTGCTGGTCATGAAATATCAGGGATATGGCGACATAAATGATTTAATATAAAGGCAGCATGAAACAGGAGCCGAAGAATGGCAGCGCTTTCTGTGAACGTTCACTGTTGGTCAGTATATATTAGCTACGGTGGACCAGCCGGCGGCTTCAGGTTAGACACCAGAAAGATGGATGACTGCTTGAGGCTCAGTGTCATAAAACACGCGGCTGGTTAAGGTTTCACTAGGAAAAAAGAGCAGCAGCCCAGAGTGAGAATTATGTGCAGCTAATTACCCTCCCCCCACCCCCACCAAAAAAAAATGAGGCATGCGGATCCAGATGGCCTGCACAGAATTAAAATATCGGCTTGGCAGTCTGAAAATGCGACTCCTTCCCCGCTGCACGAATGCGGGCTGCGGTGTGTATAATTCCTGCATGGCTGTGGAATCGACACAGTTTGCCGCGCAAAAAAATGAAGGACTGAGAGGTCTTCAGAATAGACACGGAAACGAGCAGCAGGAAAAAAGGATTTGTGAAAATCCGGAGATGACATAACCAAAGCCAATATGCTGAATACTCTTCTTGCTTGTAATCCATCCAGCCGCCCATTCTCTGTATCCACTTGTCCTATTCGGAGTCGCAGGGGTTCCAGAGCCTATCCTGGACGCTACAGGTGCAAGGCAGGGAACAACCCAGGATGAGGTGCCAACCCATCACAGGGCACAAGGCAGGGAACAACCCAGGGTGGGGCGCCAACCCATCACAGGGCACAAGGCAGGGAACAACCCAGGATGGGGCACCAACCCATCACAGGGCACACTCACAC
>JAODJW010000043.1:10254405-10271718 GCA_026777045.1 Hyperopisus bebe
GCGCCAACCCATCACAGGGCACAAGGCAGGGAACAACCCAGGATGGGGCACCAACCCATCACAGGGCACACTCACACCATTCACACCTATGGGCGGTGTGCTAACTACAATAAACCTCAGTATGTTTTGGGACTGTGTGTGTGGGGGGGGGGACGAGAGTACCTGGAGGAAACCCCACAACAATACGAGGAGAACTTTCAAATCACATGACCTTAAATTGTAAATGCCGTGGAAGTGCAGTCAAAATGACAAGATATTCTACAGATCAGAAACACCTTCACAAGTCAGAGAAATTTCACTCGCATGTGACCCAGCAGGACCATTGCATTGCTGTTGCCTTACAAAAACAACCCAGGATGGGGCATCAACCCAGTCGCCCGCCTTCCCAGGCTCACGCCATGCCAGGTGTGAGCACCCACAACTGAGTTCTAAGGATTGAGCCAGTTTGCGGCCCTCAGGAAACGATCTGGCCTCCTGAACTGTGATTCGGGAAGGTCGACTTGATCCTGTGCGTGACCAAGCAGCTTCAACATAGCAGACGTGTGCCGGGACGGGAAAAAGACGGGATGACACAGAGGCGTTCCTATCAGCTGACCTGATGCCCCTTCTGCAGAAGATTATCAGGGGAATGAGCATCCCGTGAAGATTTATGGCACTAGTACAGGGGTAGGCAGCCCTGATCCAGCAGTGTCGGTCTACAGCAGGTTTTCCATCCTACCTGATGAGTTACTATCTGCCTGAGGTCAGGTGTGGTTCTTCACAGACTGGGTAAAATGGAAAACCTGCATACCGCCTACCCCGCACTAATAATAATAATAATAATAATAATAATAATAATAATAATAATAATAATAATAATAATAAGAGGCATGTATTGAAGGCAGTACTTTATGTGGTCTGTTACTTCCATCATTGCCTAAATTTTATTAATTCCAGTACTGTCTAAAGTTACATTATGTGAGAATTTGGTAATATCTTGTTATTTTTTTTAGGTGCTCTTTTCGTGTCTATTTCCTGGACCCCTTCCCCCTGGGGAACATTATGTCATGCCACTATGTTACTGTATATGGGTGGCCTGACAATAAAGGCACAAAACTTCACTGGAGCTCCATAAGACATGGTTAGATTAAAGCAGGCAGGTTTCCAGTAAGAATCACAGTGTGGGAAACCTGCTTATGGAGGATGTTGCAGCCAGAAAAGGACACTTCATCACTCCTATCTCCTCTGTCCCCTCAACCAGCTCAAACAGCTAAAAGTAAAAACCAACCGACGGAACCAACATCACTAAGATCTTTAACAATCTGATAAATATTGAGTAAGATTAGTACTCTCCTAGTGACTGGTGGTGTTTCAGAATAGGAACACTTCTGAGTGACTTACTGAGTATAACGACCGGAGTGACTCTCTGCTAATTCTCACCACCCAAACTGTGTCATTTTATTTACCCAAAAACTGGCAAGAACTCTTACAGCAAATTTGTTTGTCAGGGAAAGTAGGGGAACAGACAGCAGTGATGAGTAATATTCATGTCCAAAAAAAAAAAAGCTCTTCAAAGTGCTTTTACCGGAATAAAGCAATCTCTCTCTGGCCGAGTAAATTACATCAAACAGCCATTTGTTCTGCCTCACTATGAATCATATGCCATGCAACCAGAAAGTAAAAAAAAATACAGACAAGAAAAGATACAAGTAATATTTTCACTCGGCATATGAATATAATAGCCGTGGCCCTCAATTTCATTGTGTGTGCATATACCGATAAAAGCGATGATGATGGAGATAATGATGATGATGATTATTACTATTAAAAGCAATGGTAGTAGCATTGGTATGTCTAATGGAAGAATTGGCAATTAAGCCAGGAAAGACTAATGTATATCTTTAAAAAATGTAAAATGAATGACGCATAGCTATTTACTGTACCGAAAGATTGATGGCTAACCTTCTTCTCTCTTAATTGCAGGTTATGCAAAGCAGTTACTGGCTCTGGCTACAAGCTAATTTCCTGCTACATTGGCTGCGGATTCTGGGGTACCCATCCGTCTACTGTGACCTGCTCAAGGTTCAAATCGCTCTGCGTAGCCTGGAGTCCTGGATTGGCTTCCTTCACCTTTCCTTGTTTTTATATTGTCTTTCCATTGTTATTTATACCTTCTTATACTCCATTGGCACCTTGTTTTATAGGGGTAACAGTGTGACCATGTGTTTCAAATGTTACTATGTGCACTTAAACACAAAGCATCAGGAATTGTTCCAGCCATAATTAAAAAAGCTGGATACTTAACATACCTGAACACATAAATATTTACTACCCAATATCGCACTTTTGTAGTTCCATTTACTGAATTTTTTTTCACCCCAAAGTAACATTCAGGTCAGTAAATAAAGTGACAAGTGCTTCAAACTAAGGCCCTCAAATCAGTGACATAATCACATGATATACCTGTGGTCAGAGTTGGGTGATTCAGGTCCAGAGAGTTATAGTCCAAACCGGGATTTTGTTTCAACCAACCAGTTGAGTACTCCGTGACTGTGGCTCTTTATGCTCAACTGGTTGATAAAATCTTGGTATGTATATATGTGTAATCTCAAATTTTAATCTCAAATTTTTTTTATTGTGAAAACAGCAGTCAGTTGGACACATTCAGGTTGCATTTGGGAGCTTTGGACTCTGCAGAACATATATTAGCTTAATGGCAATTTGCTAAGTGCAGTCAAGCTCAGAGATAATTCAGAACGGCAGTAGCTTCCCAGCTTAGCTTTGCAGGTTCTCTACCAGGCTTCCGTAGGGTGTCTGCAAAGAACCAGCATTCACGATCTCACTATGAAGGCCAATCTGGAGGAGCTTCTAACATTTCCACATGCATTAAAGACGGTTAGCCGCAGTTTTAAAAAAAATTAATAAGACATAAGTAAAGACTGTACATCAGAGTTCCAAAACGCTGCACCTAAAAGCTAAGACTGTGATTATAATCAGCGACAGTGTGGGATCCATGCAGACAGTCTTTAACCAGAAAGTACCCTCTACCCTTGTCTCAATAAACTGTGGGTTGGGACTCAGAAAGTCACTGGTTCAAATCCCATTGTTGGCAGAGTGATCCTTCCACTGGGCCCTTGAACATGGTCCTTAACTCCAGTTGCTCCATGGACTGGCTGACCCTACAGTCTCCTTTACTCCAGTTCCATGAGGTGGCCTCCTGGGATGCTCTTCCAGCTGCCCTGAAGGAGGTCCCTCATGCTGAGCTCTCATTGACCGCTTTTCCTTCACTCTCTGTCAAACCCAAAACCATTCCTACTATCTTCAGGTCAGGTGGCCAGGTCATGTGATGTCACACTATCACTCTCCTTTTTGGCGGCTTGGCGTGTCCAAACTTGACTAGTACTGTATGTGTACATCCACCTAGCTACCCATCCAACTTCCATAACCACTAAAGTAGTATAAGATCACATTAAGTTTAGAGTCTATGCCAGATAGTACATGGCAAGATGGAGAAATGCCCTGTAAAGAATGCCAGTGTATATGTACGCACATTCCCAAATTATCGCCATCTTCACAGCTAGCCTCAGTATCTTTCTGTCCTAATCCTGTTGGAGCTAATAAATATTTACCTCCTATCATTTCACCAAAACCCTCCAGGGAGAGAAGATCACTAATGCGTGACTCCGATCACTGAGAGATTGCCTTTGATAACAAAGGCGCGAGCTGTACTGCATTCAGATGAGCTGTTACTATATAATAAGATTTTATCTCAGCAGCCTCCGTCGCCTCCGGCCACAAACAAGAAGAACCTGCTTTAAAAAGGCTGGGTCGCTGTGCAGAGTTTCATGCATCTCACATAGAGCCTTTGAATGAAACATGCCTCTAAATTTTGTTTATTTTTGAAAGGTGACTATGCATGTTTGGGTTGGTTGAGCAGAAACTGGCATTTATTCCATTAGATTTCATGAAACATGGTCCATTTGGTGTCAGGTTCAATACTGACTGCAATGTCTCCTTCTATAAAGATTGATGGATTTCAAGACAATAACATGAGCTACATATTTAAGAATCCAGCAATCTTAATAAGACTGGCATTCATTACAGGGTGTCTTCCATCCTTTGATTCCAGAAATAGGCTCCAGGCTCACCGTGACAATGTCCTAGATAAGTGGTGCAGAAGATGAATCAATGGACGGATGATCTTCATTGTGTATCCTTAAATGACAGGAGCAGGAGCCCTTGGGTCTAAACACAAGCTGAAGTGAAACAAAAGTGTGAAATGTAGGTATCGCCCGAAGACGGCACAAACAACGCCTGCCCCTGGTCTCTCTCTTCTGTGTAGGACATGTGACCAGCGACGGGTTAACACCTTGTTACTTTCCTGTGGAGTGTACCGCTCAGTTAATGAAGGAGAACATTCTGCATGTAACGCTAGGCTCATTTAAATTTCACCCGAAAACACGCCACGGCTGGCTCTCCTTGTAAAATCTTGGCCACCGCACTGAATTCCGAGTTAGACCAATTTTTATTATTTTTTTTTTATTTAGGCGTGAAGCCAGCTGGATACTGAGATAATTGAGTAGGCAGATCAAAGGGAGCCCAGATTTTAGAATGTCCTCAGAGATGATATGGAATAGAAATATGCCCCAGAACCAGGGAATGAACACCAGCCACATGAAACCACACATGAGAGATCCTTGGATGGGGCCCCGTGTTGATCTCTTGTTATTGGTAGATGTCCCTTCTTGAGGATGGCTCTTCCTGTGTGCAGATGGGCCCATCCACACCCAGACGGACGCATGCACCTACGTACACTTACATACCTACGCTAATGTGCTCTCAGGTGACAAGCTCGCCTGATTTCCGTGTGCTGCAGATTTTCAGCTACCCTCCCCCCCCCAAAAAAAAATCCCTGGCACCAATCCCAGCGTGGCTTTTACGGCTACATTTCTGTGATTTTTTAGTCTGCTCACACCAGCCTAGGTTTTCCCTAGGCAAGATTCATGTTCCTCACTGAAGTTCACACAGAAACAAGCAAGGAGAGCTGACACTCAAAGGACTCGTTTGGTTACCTTTGCCATTGTTTCAGTAAGCCATAGATACCTCGTCAAGGCTTGCATTACAAATTAGACCTCTTAGGCAGGTCTCAGACACACCTATTTGGGAATAGAGGCAGATATCATCAAAGATTCCTGCTTTTTCTATGGGGGGGTTATGTTACAGCCAGAGTCCCTTAGTTATATTTCCTGCTAATTGCGGTTAGAGAATGAATCCCCTCAGCAGAGTTTGCTAACAAATGTCACGGTGGAGTCTGCGAGCTACATGTTTTAGCTTGACAGCTGTAAACCATCCCGCGTGAAGCCGTATGGTCTGATGGGCCAGACATCCGCTTATGTTGCTTGGAAACAGGCACCCGGGGTGGGGGTTGGAAGTGGGGGTGGGCGTTTCCTTCCTTTGCTTTATTTACGTCTGGGTTAGCAAAATGTGTACCGTCTAAGAAGTGTGCATCAGAGGGTCACTCCTGTGTGTCGTATCTTAAGTTTGATGCATCCTTGTCATTTATTAGTGTACACTTATTAGTGTGCGCTATTGTGTGTGTCATATATCGCTTTGTAATCACATACTAACAATTTGACAATTTGAAAATCATCCATAGCCTTGCGTTGCTGAGACGCACTCCCCAAAACGCAGTGCTAAGGAGCGACTATGTTCTGGCGCTGAGGTAACCGGCGTTTGGTCGGGACGGCGGTACTGTGCCTCTCAGCTGGGCCTCTTTACAGTCCTCTGGGCCGCCACTGCAGCAGCTGACATGCACACAGGGGGTTAAGTCTGGCCTGTGTGGGATACAGGCTTGGAAATGTCGACTGGCTGAGGTAGAGCGGTCCCTGCACCCCCACCTCCTCTCTCCCCATCTCTTGCCGGAATGTGTTTTTCCACATCCCGGCCCCTGCATTCCTGGCGCAGGAGGAGGCCGGTTCTGCCGTGTGATTATGTTCCCCGTGGCCTCCTCTCGGACACCTCTTTCGGCCGTGTCACCGCCGCGGGTGCACTGCTGGCGGGCGAGGCTGGTCGAGCCCCTCGGCTGATGTAATAAGATGCACTGGCACGAGGGGGGCCAGGCGTGTCGGAAATGCGATGAATTCCGTAAAGGAACATGGCATTCCAGATTCCCTATGCAGCAAAGCAGCGATTGGAAATCATAACCACCCGTCTGTGGAGACCAAACCACTAAAACTGAAACCAAACCATACGCTTGGAGCCTCTGTACTGTTTTATCAAATTTCACATTCCTGTTGTAGGATTCCTACAACCACGGTAGTTACTTAGAGGGAAAGGAAAGGGAAAATTGCTTGGCTTGTATAACTGTTGGCCTGACCTTAAAAATGCTCTTTCGGCAGTGTTGCATCATTTTCCATTTGTTGACATAAAATTATGACCAAGTTAACTTACTTTTCCTTGCTGCTATATTTTGTACTGTGCATAAAATCCAGAGTCAGGCCGTGCTTCCTTTTACTGTACATACATAATTTCATCCCAGCTTCCCAAATATAGTGTTAAGGCAACATCAGATGTGTAAAAACCATATATAAAAAAATGAACTCACATAAAATATACAAATATATAACCACAAATATACAAAAAAAACCTTCTTACTAATTCTTTGTTTGGTCGCATTAGTCTTCTGCTTCATGGATGTCGCTGTAATTTCAAATTATGAAGTAATTCCTTGGCTTTGTTAGAACAAAGTTAGAGTGAGACATCCAGAACAGTGTAAATATAGGTTGCCAGTGGGGTTTTTTAATTATACCTCGATGTTGTGAACATAGTGAAAATTAAAGTAGTGTGTTCTTTCCGCTAGGGGGATGATAAAGGTCACAGCACTTTGGTCTATGTGGAATGAGAACACAGGACACACGGGCTGCAGTAAGTGACAGAAAATTCTCCTTACACTAGATTTGCTTTGGTTTGCTTTTGGGAGAACATGCCGGGCTTGAAAGTCATACTCTGCTATTCGAGTGCTTCTGGTTAAGAGAACATTGAAGTACATTTAAGAGTACATTTCACAATGCCTCAAGAAGGTGACTTTCACTTGTGCTGCGGAACGTCACATAACATAATGTATGTTTTTTGTAATCCTAATATATGAGAATGGTTTTTCAAAAAAAAAAAGAAAAAAAGAACATTTGCAGCACTGAAATTGAAATATGACTTTCTGAAATGTACTATTAGTCTGTTTGTAAATGTATTTAAGTACATGACATACAAGGCAGACCTATATGGACAGCGATGTGTAGCTTATTGGGTTGGGCTTCTGGAATTGGAGGGTTGCAGGTTCGAGCTTTGGCCTCTACAGAATAATTACGTCTCCGCTGGTCCCTTGAGCCACGCCCTTAAGCCCCCCCAAATTGCTCCAGCGGCGTCAAATAAATGCTTGACCCCACCCCAAGCTTCACTCTCACCTGTATGTGTATGTGTCTGCAAGGATAGGATATGCAAAAAGAAGGAACGTCCTTCTGCAAACAACGAATAAAGCATCACTTCATATGTGAAATAACCGTAGGAGACATGGTTGTTATGGGGGAGGGGAATCTGTGAAATGATTATGACTTGGTGATGAGAAGGCATTGCTAAAAAAAATTCCTAGAGTGTGAGGATATTCCTAGAAAAGAACCCTTTTGGGAGTCATAATAAATGTCTTTTGCTGCAACCGTAGTATTATACATATATTCCATCTTTGAATTTCCGGAATGTTCTCAGGCCAAAGGAAGGTGCCTGTCTGACTGGAACCCGACTGCCTGCCCCTAGTGTGTGTCCCTTAAAAATGGTTGTATATAATATGGCATTTGCAGAAGATTTTAAAATGCAGCAAATGTATTTGTCATTGCTGCCCTTTAAAGTAATGAACAGAAAATGGTTTCGGAAGGGAAAAAAAGGAGATGTGTTCATTTCCATATGCATTGAGTGGTTCTGGAAGCTGTTTAAATGTGGCAATTGAAGAAGAAATAAATCTGTTACTCTACATATTACTGGAACAAAATACTTTGGTCTCCTCTTGGTTAATATCTCCAAGCGTAATTATTGGAAGACATTCAAGAAAAGCTCTAAGAAAAAACAGATGTTGCTAGATTCACTTTATGTGCCTGTTAAGACTGTAGAAGGATAAAGATTCTCACACAAAAAAAGAGTTGAAACAATGACGGTTTAATTCTACAACAGCTCCAGCAAGCTAATTTGAATTTATCTATATATATGTTTGTTTGGAAGGAGGTGTCTTGAGCCTGCTTTTCAACACGAAAAACAGGAACTTCTCAACTTGTAAGTAGTGGACCTATACAGACATCATCTCATATGGCAAAGAACAGAAAACATGGAAAAGATTATCTTCAAGTGGGTATAGAATGAATAGAGAGAGGAACCAACAAGAACAGACATCCCCAGAAGGTTTGGTGGCGGTGTCGTTGTGGGTCAAGACAAAACATTTTGTCAGTCTGGAGTTTTAACGAAATCGTTTGAGTTGGCAAGATGATGGAAACGTGTGGTACGGTGTCTGAAGCAAATAGAGGGAAGATATAGAGTGAGTGAGATATAAAGTAACTCAGATGTAGCGGATTCCAGAGGCCGTCGCTTTTCCAAAATGTGTGTGTGAACAGGTTGGTCACTAAGGCAAATAAATAATAAACTCAGCTCAGTTCTGCTAGGTCAGATCATGTTAGATTAGCATAATAATAATGACCGAAATTAGCATCAGGTAGTACAAAAATAGCACACATATTTGATGTGGAGTTTTACAACCAAAATGT
This sequence comes from Hyperopisus bebe, assembly GCA_026777045.1. NCBI lineage: Eukaryota > Metazoa > Chordata > Actinopteri > Osteoglossiformes > Mormyridae > Hyperopisus > Hyperopisus bebe. The sequence continues at coordinate 10,263,186 of JAODJW010000043.1, forward strand.
ATATATCCTAGATGTCCATGGCAATAAAATATTGTACATGATAGACCTAATTAACATCGCAAAAGTGTATCTGAAAAAAGGGCTAGTTGAAAATATCTACAAAATGGGCACATGTGAATTTCGCAGAGGAGTTTCCGCAGAGGTCTGGCAACCTCAATTACGCACCATTCGCTGTCTGCTCTAACGTGCTCGCAAAATGGAAAAATAAAGGGACAAAAGTAAAATTGCACCTGAGCTCCAATGACCGCGCAGGTGCAGAATGTAGAGCTTGTTCTGGCGATGTCTACCCTTCATGAGAAGCATTCAGTTTGACACCCATACACTCCCCTCCAGGCTAAGGTCATATGAACACTCCTCTGTTTTTTTCCCTCGTTCATCTGGCCTTTTGCAGTACATTCTTCTTTTTTAGTAGAGATTATCTGAACAGCAAGAACAGGCTGACAATCACGCCGATGCTTGTCTGGGGCCTGGATGACACATAGGATGTGGACATATGAAGCACAAAGCTTTTCCTTACTGGGCTGTACAATGAGTAACTGTGCCCTCCGTCAACAACAATTCTGAGGGTTGCTTTTCAAGTGGAGAACAAGACCATCTGAACTTTAATGGTGGCGGCGATCTGCAGCAGCACATAGGGTTATTAACACACCACTCATTTGATTTAGACACCTACTTTTTGTCAGCCATCTATTTTCTGTAAATGCTTGTCCTATTCAGGGTCTCATGGGGGCCAGAGCCGATCCTGGAGGCTACGGGTACAAGACAGGGAACAACCCAGGATGGGGTGCCAACCCATCGCAGGGCACACTCACACGCCAGTCACTCACACACCATTCACTCACACACCAGTCACTCACAGATGCACACCTACCGGCAATTTAATAAGTTCAATTAACCTCAGCATGTTTTGGGACTGGGGGGAAACCAGAGTACCTGGAAGAAACCCCAGGATGACACAAGGAGAACATGCAAACCTCACACACGTGGAACCTGGCGGAGACAACAGTGCTGACCACTGCCCCTCCAAACGTTTTTGTCATTTTTAAAAAATTGTTTACATTTTTATTCTTTACATTCTTTTTATATTCAGTTTTATTTTTACTTGTTTATATTTTGTTGCTGTTTATTCTATTTATATTCATCTTATTTATTTCTGTACCATTGCTCTCTTATCTATTCTATCCTTCTTGCACCGATAAGTATAATCTTCCGATTCTGATGTACCTTGTGCAATAACAACAAAGGCATTCATTCATTCATTCATTCATTCTACCTGACTGTAAACAGAAGTTGAGAATTGACATGACAGTTGGAAAAAAGTGGAGAATTAACACAAGGGGTGTGTCACAACTCTGGAAAGATTAACAAACCGAAAAAAATTGCCTGTCACTGGGAATTACTGGGATCTTGACCTAACTGGCTCTGCCCATCCAAAAATCCCCATAATGTCTTGATCCAAAATGAACATTACACTCATTCTCCAAGATCATGAAGTGCAATGCAACTGCACTAACATCTCCTGTAAGCCATAACAGATTTCTTCATAACAACCTCAGTGTTTACTCCCCAAGTAAAAAGACAGAATTGACGTGAAGCCAAAGCATCACATATTCAGCAAACATGATGTTGACTGGTAACCATCATCAGAATTATATTGCCTGGAACTCACATGTGTTCTCAGCCTTCATTTTATTCCATGACACATACCCTGACATCAAATGATATGGATTTAACATCCAGAAATCCAGCTAAGGCGGGAGTCGACCGCACAGCACTGCCATTCATTCCAGTGTGACCTCCATTAGTGATTGAAGGTAAATATTTGCATGGAAATGGCTTGCTCTGTCAGGGACATAAATGACAGAGGGGGATGGGACACATTTCACTAAATTATGTTTGTCTTGCTTTACAATAATATCAGAACCCTAAAACACTAAATTATTTCGTTACTAGGAGTAATGCACACATAGCAGTCGAATAAATCGTCTTTTTATCCTCCGGTCAGGTTCCTGTCCTTGTGAGGAGCTTGACATTTTAATCGCTGTTGTTTTTCATGACCTGAAGCCAATCTGCGGGAATAAACATTTACAGCTGTCACTGAAGCAAATGCCAGGATCGAGGCATCAGGAGGGCGAACAGATTTGCAGAGAAATCGCTAAAAACAATACCTTATGTTGACCTTACTTTTAAAATACTGCAACATGCAAAAAATATACAGTATGTAATTTTCTTATTTACTTTTTTTTCATTCAATATGTACCAGTATTTTAAAGCACATTCATTTTGCGACCACACCAGTTTAATTTGATTATAGTACAAATGCACAATGTGACATAATTTTGATAATTAATAAATCTATTTTCTTGAACCTCAGTTCTTAACAGCAATGATTCATTTGGGGTGAGGTGGGAATTTAAACTGCATTTAATTATCCAAAGCTGGTTTCAATTTTTACAGCTTGAGATGTACTGAAGTAGTGCAGATTAAGCATAGTACCCCAGGAACCTTTGTCTTATGAACTTGTACATACAGATCTGTAGCCTTGACTCTCTGGGGATGCTGGAAAGTATGCTAAGGTTTAGAGAAAGCACTTGGTTTCTGCTCTCTGCCTGGCTTCAGGTAAACAAAGCTTGTATTTTCGAGATATCCTTCTTCTGACCCAAGGAGTAGAAGCTTCATTTTGCAAACGCTTCAGTCTTTAATCTTCGTATGCACAGATGCCTCAAGGCCGATGACACTCCCTCAAACTAAAAGTGTCACCAGATGGGGAAAAAAAGGCCTTCTTTTCTATTTTTTACCTTATACTAGACCAGAGGAGGCTTGGCAGAGATAACCCATTTACACCCAGTCCTTTCACTCAACAAAAATATCTAGCAGTTGTTTGGAGGAAAAGGAAAGAATTTCGCTTTCCCTCGTGTCAATGTAACCAAAAAGAAACAAGAAAATAAGAAGGACTTTGCCTTCAGAGCAGAACTGAAGGATCCTCAGTAAGACCCTTCATTCCTCTGACACATGATCATCCCCCTGCGTGTGTGTTATAGAACCATCATATCCACTTTTGTCAGAAAGAGACATCAAATATACGGAAGCGGAACATCACATGGGAAAGTTCTGCTTCCAATACAGCACAAAATGTGGATGTTGACATGATTCTTCCAGGGAATGTTCATATACCTCCTTCCTTTAATGGCCAAGTAAACCATGCAAAAGTCCTTTGACCAAATGATGTGTGTGTGTGTGTGTGTGTGTTTGTGTGTGTGTGTAAGTGATATACATGGGAATAGAAGACAATAATTTACAGTAATATACTGTTACAGTGTAATTTGCTTTGTAGAAAGTAACTGTACAGCAAAAATTCCGTCTGAGACACAATAAAAAGTGACTTCAGTTAGCCCTGATATTCTGTGTGTCAAGCTGACCCAAGCCTGATAGGATTGCTACTTAATGTCTTTGTCAGTAAAATATCGTGGCCTTTTCTTGTTTGAACGGGAACTCCTAGTGTTTACATGATCTGTGTTTTGGCTTGCCTTTCTCGAAAGACAATGTTGTGGGATGTTTTTAGGACTTTAGAAGTGTTGTAGATCATTCATGAGATGGCAAATAAATGTCATCGATACCTTTGCTGTTGCTATTGAATAATTTGTGTTTTAAGCAGCATACCCATGAATGCCCCTTAGTTCATAAAGGACTTTACTAGAATTTCAACTATTCATTGATGCATCACGACAAGGCTGACAGAGAGAACCAAATCTGAAACCAAAGAAGGTTGAAAGTCAGGCAAAAGATCACGTAGGACCTGGATGGTGACAGTGATATTAAAGAGGACACTTGTGAGGCGGAAGACACTAATGATCCTGGCCTTTGTGTTACCTTCATTTGATGTTTCTTAGCAGGACTTAGCAGGAGACAGAATAGCGAGGGCTTCATCTCAGCAACTCAAAGGCAGCCATTTCAATTCAAGATTCAAGAAATCTTAAATGTCACCCTATCAATATGCACGTGTACATGCATATACATGTATACATCATTTACCTATAACCAGTCAACCATAACCATAATCCATATTCATTTGCTATATAATTATTCTTATGTTTAAAGCTATTTATTCTGTTTTCCATTAGGCTGTTTATCATTACTAAACCCAATTTCAGGAACCTGCATAGAGTAAACATGGCCCTGCTTCTTCTGAGGTTTGTGGTACCAGGAAATAATGAGTTGGTCTTCTATCAGACCAAGAGCTTTTACTTTGAATCGCTATCTGCGGTTGACCAATGAGTACGTAATATATGTGACAGGTAACCAAAAAGACTAATAATCATGCAACGACTCCATATATAAAAGGAAAATGAATTATTTTATAATGTTTGGATGGAAAGCACATTTGTAGCGTTTGAAAGTGTTATACAGGTAATATCCTACGTATTGATGGTCACCGTACAGTATTAATGACTAAGTAAACCACTGGCCCCATAGAAAGACGTTTTAAATTCTTCATCATATAAGGTGTGTCCCATTTTGTCTTTTGGTATAAATTCCTAAGTTTCATACAGGTTTGCTTTTATTAAGGACGATGTTTTTAGCGACTGTGATAACTGTGACTGTGAGTCTTCAGTAGCACCTTTCAAAAAAGAGAGCAAATCATGAGACGTGGGTGTCTGGAAATGTTGAAACGAAGTCGTTATTTTTTCAGGAAGGGCTCCCCTTCTGCCTGGCTGTCGCTGTTGAATAACAGGATACTTTGTGCCCCCCCCCCCTGTTTTTTTATTATCGTTTGCGTTCAGCCTTCAATAGGGCTCCCTTAGCAACAACGGTTGCTAAGAAGCTGGCTGAAGCTCCCGTTGCAATGCAGCTGGAAAGGGTTGTCTGAGGCAACGTAAACTCTGCGGAATTCGGCGTGGCAGTCATGCTCTCGCATGCCGCATTGTTTATGCTGCGCAGGCAGCCCAAGGCCGCTGCTGTTTCCTCATGCTTCCGTTTATTTTTACCCTTGTAGCGGGAGAGCAGCGGCAATCCATTATTTAAGCCAAAGGCAGCCCGAAAGGCCAGCGGAACCTCTCTGTCCTGGACGCTATTTTCGGTTCTGCTCATGTGAGTGTGAAATCTACTTTGAAAGGGTGGAGGCTGGGCCCAGCCTAGCTGTGTGGTTGCCTCGAAGCACAGAACCAGCACCGTGTGCCATTTTCTAAAGCAAACAAGGCTATTTACAGTATATATCGACAGCTTTCTAAATGATTAATAAGCCTGGTATTTCCACTCTGTGTCACTTCCTCTACTCTTGGCACAGTGGAGAGTTTGATATTGGGAGGGGGGACACAACTTAATGATTTAAATGTAAAGGTCAATTTTTCTGGGTGGGGTGGGGGGGGGGGGGAATGAAGCCAAATTAAATATTATGGGTGCACATATACACCCCCCCCCCCCCCCCCCCCCCCGCATCCCCTAGTTCCTACACCCCTACCTCTACCCTAGGAATGTTTGTAATGTATGAAAGTGTATCCGTCTAAGGTTGATGCTTTAAGGCTGATTCTCTCTTCTCTTGTTCCCCACATTCAAAAAGCCTCATCCGTCAATGATGAACATGGCACAGATTCAAAGACCAAGAAGAAACAGAAAACAGTGTCAGATCTGTTTTAGGTCTTTGCTATCAGATCCTGTCATATTTATTTGTTTGTATTTCACACTCTACTGTTCCCTGGTGGTGCGTGGATGGCATCCACTCAGGTCCAGACTTCTGTGATAAGTAAGGCTGGCAATAAGGTGATGCTTTCATGAGTAAAGACATATGTGGCGTTGCGATTTACTAGGCAGAGAGTGATACCTTTGCCAGAAGATAAGTCACTGATCTGTACCAAACATCTAAGATGATTTAGAGTTGGTGAATAGAGAGCTTGTTTTTATCCTTGGGCATCATTCTGTGGGTGTGATATACATTTAGATAAAAAAAATAGGAATAATCTTTCAGTGATGATTTTGTAAATAGATCATTTACGAAATGTAGCAGTGCAATAAAAAAATGCAAAAAAAAAAAAACTGCAAAAAGCAAGAGAAAACCACTTTGTCTGTCAGCGAGTCCCTCTTGGTCTTGTGCCTTTTAAGTCATCGGCAAAATATCGTTACCTTTCAAAAGGAGAAACACGCCTGGCGATTTTTAATTGAGGAGAAACACGGAAGCAGTAAAGCTTTGAGCTTTGCTTAACTAGGTCAGTGTATAAGTACCATCTGGGCACGTTTAGTTTGTGGATATACAAAGTCGTGTCTCTCTTCTCTCTTCTACAAATTCAGACAAGAGCTAAACCAAAAAAAAAAAAAAGCTGCTCAAAGAAATGAAGATTTTGCTGCAATTGCCTCTAGCAATTCGACTGAATATAATGGATTTTGATGATAGATTAATAAATAATATTTGTTTCAGTCTTTTCACGGGCAGTGTGGGGGTAGGTTTTATGAAATTGTGCATATCATTGCAATTTGTGGACCCCTGTTGTTCCTTGCATAGATGCCTGACCAGCAGGACTATGACTGGATAAGAGGTTGTACAAAATGGTCTGATGGATACTTATGCACATAAAACGGCTATTTTTCCTGCTTGGAAATGCATGAACATTATATATGTCATAAATGTGACAATATCTATGGTGTCTTATGTTCTGACTTGCATAATGCAATCACTTCAGAGATTTTGTGTTAGTTAATGCCAGTTAATGAATTCTGTGCTCCTGTGAAAGGCTTTTTCTATAAATATGAAAGGAGAGGATATAAAATGTAGCTTGTGGGAAGCAGTGAGCCTCGAAATTACCTTAATTTTATTCACCATACAAAGTCAGCACTGTAGCAGCAGTGTGATAAAAATACATGTCGATGTATTTCACACCATGTGGTTGGGCATTAGCAAGGCTGTTTCTGTTATTGTGCGTTTGTTACAGAAAAGTCTTAGTGCTATAAATCTAAGTCCAAAGGCATGTAGCATGGTGTGATTCTGCAGTGGTTATCAGTGTACCCACAATCCTCCTGGCTTGGATGTTTGATTTTTGCCTCCAGTTCTGCATGTTTGTGGTTTACACGTGCTCCTCCTGTTCGTGTCAGTTTTCTTCTGCAGCACAGTTTTCTTCTGGATATACCCGAAATCACCTACTTGCACAGTATGTGCTAAATTTCGTCAGAAGCCTTCTACTCAACCGTTAATTCAGTATGTACTGTGTGTATGCATGAGAATAGCATGCCTGTGCCTTCTTGCATACTACCTGACCTGGATAATTTCCAATGATGTAGTTTGACCCCTTTGAGAGTTAAAAACAATCAATGAAAAAATCCCTATTCAAGTCAAATAATATACGTGAGCATTGTAGGGTACTTCCTCCGTCACCATGACAAAAATTTCTGAGCAAGCAACGTTCTTTGCTGCTCCAGTGGCCTTGTGGGATAGCGTAGTGACCTCAGTTGCACATTTTGACAATCCGCAGAATGTAATATGTCATCCGGGTACTGTCCATCTACTATCTCATCCATACTGAGGATTCAGGCATACTGCTTACTTTGAATACTATATTTTGCCTAGTACATAACAGACTGCTATTTCAGATACACCCATAGTGTAAAACAGTGAATTGCTGTTTCTTTATTGCCCATACTGTGTGAGTATTTGCCCTTTGATCGATCAGCATTCCATACAAGTGGTCCCCTGCCTTGTGTCCTGTGTTTCCAGGGTGCAGTTCCAGGATCACCCTGTACTGCAGAAGTAGGTACAATAAATAAATAAAACTAATGTACAATGTGCTATCGATTGCATATAAGGAATGTAGAGCATTTTATTGTGTTGATGTACATTTACATTTTAATTCTGGCTACCAGCAACAATTTACGAATAAGAAATTGATACAACCTGGAAATACACACATTTCAATTCAGTCTGTAGGAATCGTTAAGCCCATTTCAATCCGTCTTTGTGGAATGTGCAATGCAGTAGCTAGCATGGTCCGTAGGAGGCGCCATAGTTGTCTCAAGAGACAATGACTTGGAGTGCTATTCTTCTGTGCACTGAATAACTCCTCCTCCTAGATCCAGCTAGCTGATCAACTAACCCACCCATCCTTCTCAGCACACATATCCTCAGAAACACTGCCATGAGGTCAATTAATCACTTTGCAAAATGGAAACCACAGCACCACAGACCAGAGGTAGAGTGCTGAATAATTTATGAATGAGTGGATTTGCAACTTTTGCATACTGAGTGCGGCAAGAAGGCAGCTGCAGCTCGGTCAGGAAAACTTTACTGCTGCAAGTGGTGCTTTTATTTCTCAGGAGAAACACTGTATTTTGCTCAGTGAAATATCTTTATTGCCGCAGCGAATGGAGGTTAAAATAAAAAGTACCTGAGATCTTCTAGTGATCTCATTTCTAGATATATGGGTCTTTTTTTAGTCCGGTTGTGGTTGCTGCGAGATCTTACACGGACATTTCTATTGATAAAAACCAAATAAATGCAAGTCAAAGATGTTACTCCCATGTTTATTTTGTAGTAATCTGGTTTTCATTGAGG
>JAODJW010000043.1:10280962-10304784 GCA_026777045.1 Hyperopisus bebe
ATTTAAACACAATAGTCCCTAGATGTTTTGACTCATCACCTTGAAATAACAATGCAGATGTATTCATAGAATTGTATGTGTATTATATGTGCATTGGGTATGTGTAGAATATGGAAGCACAATAACTACAGCAGGAAAACAGACAAATTACTATAAATAAATTAATGAAAATCCTCAATTTAAACAAACAATCCTTCTCCCCCTCCCCCCCAAAAAAAAAAAGAAAAATCCACTACGACCTTCTGAAATGTCGCACTTGCTGTGAGACATGTCGACGTGCCTGCATGTTTTTCTGCCTATATGCAGAAGCGCAATTGTTAAGATAAATACACGGTTTGACCAATAAGGAGAGCTCAGACTGGTTAACGCGTGCGCCCGTACAGTGAGCGCGAGCGCGGCGCGGCGCGCAGACACGCGGCTTCCCAGCCTGCTCGCCTGCCCATTTCCGCCTGGAGAGTCACCCCTTCTGTGTTTGAGTGTCTGAAGCCGTTGGCTGCTCCTGAACCGTTTGGCTCTTTCTCTACTTGCTAACAGCCTTACAATGTTCCTCAATTTCTCCTCTATATCTATTTTGTAGCTCTTTTTTTAGTTATTATTAATTTTTTGAAAAAGCTACGAATTATCTCTGAACGACGCCGCGCTTATCTGGGAATTTAACTACCGGTCCAGCGCCATCAACTGGGGTTCATAACGCGTTATTTGCTTTCATGTTAAAAAAATAGTTGAGGAGGAAATTCCACACAAGCGACAGCGAAGAAGACACCCCTGGTGTGATCGGGATTTTAAAGTAAGGGCTCTGCGTTTTGTATTTAATTATTTTTTTTCCTCGTGAGGTGGGGGGTGGGGGATTAAAAGGACACGCATTACAGTGTATTAAAGGTGTGTTTATTGCGTGATTAGAGTGAGCGTACCTTGCTGTTGACAGGGATGTGAGGAGAATAACGTTACTGTATAAGTGACAGTGGTGACTGGGGTGGGGGATGGGCCGCCTGTGTATGTGTGTGTGTGTATATATGTGTATGCGTGTCTCTGTGTTCTCTCTCTATGCAGTAACCTCGACTTGATCATAACATTTAATATAGTTGACCAGCCATCTAATTGCTCCCCTCGCAAACTAATGTGCTTTATATAAGGCATGGGTTATATTGTATAACCTACATTAACACCAGTAGGGGAAGCAGAAGCAGCAGCATCATCAACACCAACAACAACAATAACAAAAGTGGCCAGTTAGCTGGTAAACCAGCATGTGTGATGTTGTAGCATAATTTAGCCGAATAGGGCATGGGGCAGTGCGTTCATGGAGACAAGCTTCACTGGATGACTGGGTCATGTTGTAAGATGAGATGTAAGCTGTCCATTCCTTTGGAGTAGCTTGGAAGTCCACTTCACATGCTTTCCCTCCAATTTTGGTGGGATCTGGGGGGCTGATCTTACAGAAACATATGACTGTGGCATACAACAGCAATATGCCGGTGCCCCAGCTCAGAGCGTGGGGGAGGGGATGCCAGAGTCAAAGCCAAGGTATTTTACACTCATTGACAGTGACATTGGGACAGCATTCCTGATTGTCGTGTTTTTCTTGAAACGAATTTGAGTAATTTATGCAGCTTGAATAGGTCTTTCAGTTGTGTTAAATAGAATTTTCTGTACATTCATGCTACTTCACATAACTCAGCTTGAAATTCTTGTAATGCCTAAAGAAAAACTTACAGTGCTTTCCATTGTTCATTCTTTAGTGAAGTATTAGTTTGCCCCTCCCCCACAATTGTTCTGTTAAAGGCACAAGTATTACTAATAACATAAATTTGATTAATTGTTTTCCAGTAATACAAGGGATGCTAATGTTTACATTTGAGACTTAGGAGCAAATTTCCAAAACAGAACTGATGTTTCATTACCTGCAGAGCCACAACAACAACCATTATTGTTATTACATTTTGTACATTAAATTTGGTGTAACTTTGGTTAAGGTCATGCAATTTTAACCAATTTTGTTGCATTTTGGCATAAGGCAAGTGTGAGATTCACCCATATTTTTGTATATGAGCTTTTATTTTAGCTTTAAGAGTGCTATGTTTTATTTAAATGGCCTTTTAATTGCTTGGTGATATAATTGAACTGGCTCGTTTGCTAACGTGATTGTCTTCAGTATGCCCCAGGTAGAGAAAGGTATCTTGATTCTGAATTATTGATCTCTGCCTTCTACACTTTCTCCAATTACAGCAGGCACAGTTATGTAATTCTGCTGCTAGACAGTGTATGCGAGAGTGGGGGAGGGGAAGGCAAAGTGAGAGCTGTGACTGTTTGTGCTAAATCGGGAGGGGTTTTACAGGCATTCATTTGGTTGTTTCAATACTTATTTTTAGTCCGCTGCACCCCTTGTTTGGCACCGTGTGACTGTAGTCTCCATAGCTGCTTTCTAGACGTTATAAAGGTTCATAAAATATTTACCTCTCCGGTGTCGTCACATGCCATGCAGTGAACCAAGCAAATTGACACCAAAGGTGGATGTACGTATTGCATTAGCTTGTCGGATATCTAGGTGAGTCTAATGATGCCCTTTGTCAGGTTGTAGCACACTGAAAACATTAGGAAGCCAGGCATTCTTTAATTGTAAATTTTTGCTTGAAAAACCCAAGACATTTTATTGAGAATACTAAGGAACTCTTCCGGATTTATTTTTGAAAAGATTTGGTGTCTCCATAAATATCTAAACGGTGATTCACTGCTTGTCCTTTGCAGATTCATTGTTGAATCTGTATGTTAAGGATTAGAATATAATTTATTATTTACCAAATGCTCTCAATGAATTAATTATTGTCACTCTTGTCATTCTTTTATATTATATATCAGACAGTTAAAATACCGATTTGTAAAATATCAGCCCAATTTATCAGTGGTAAAACCTGAACGATGTTGAGACATATTTCATCAGGAAAAACAAGCTGTCTTTCCAAGGTGTTGAGAGACTCCCATTAGGTTTGACCCCATGAAACATTGCACACTTGTTGCGTAATGCAGATGTGTTGAATGCTTGTCCTGCCTTGATCTTCCTTTCTGTTAGTCAGGTGTCCTTGGCAGACACACTGATACAATGTGTTTTTCAATGGATTTTGGAAATGGTAATATGGGGACATGTTGAGTAAGAGCCAGGTACTTTTGGGTGCCACGTGTCTAAAAGGGGCTTCTTCAGTTTGCCCCTGAAATGCAGAGACCACTTGTACCATGCTTTCTAAACCAGAAGCTTGTGGCCAGATGTTTTTCTTTTCTTTTTAGAAAGTGATGTACACGCGCTGATACTAAGCAATACTATTTTACTTAATAAAAATGTATTTGATTAAGAAGCAAAATTAGTTGTCACTCTCATTACATTTACTCATTTCATGCACTGAAGGGGAAAAACATTTAATTGTTTGCATTTTTGTTTAAATATCAAGAACCTTATTATGTCAACGAAGTAAAAATAACTTCTCATGGAGAATATTTGAATAGCGTTAGCCATCAGTGTTAAAGTAGGTCAGTTGCAGGAAAATTCTGAAAATGTGAGGTGGAAGTATCACACTGGTCCAAAGATACATGAAGAGTAGGAAGAATGTGTTTGACTCTGACTGGCCAGTCATGTGTGAGGTTTGCCATTGATGCTTCAGACATTTTTCTGGTTTATTGTGAAGCTGATGTATCAGCGTTGAATGAAAGTAACTTTCAGACTCCCCAGGCTGCCTCGTCTTCTTAAATAGTAGAATGCAAAATTCAATTTGCATTCGTTATTTGTGACTTCTTACATTAAAATATATTTCTAGCTGTTTGGATGATTAAATCAATTCTCCTCGTGTACTATACGCTTGGCAACCATAAATCATTGAGCTGGATTTAATCGAATACTTTTTATGTTAGGGCTTATTATCCATTATCTCATAATTAGCAAGGGTCTAGTCCTTTCATATGCCTGTGTATGATAGTTGCATGTGCAACTGCATGCATTACCGATGAGTGATAATTTTGTGTACGTTGACTGGCTGATGAATTTAAAGTGTTTTTAACCTAAAGTGATTGTACACAAGGGACCATTAAATCCACTGATATTGAAGGGAACCTTATGCAGGATCCAGTACATTTGGTTAAATGTACTGATTATTGAGATTATTGTTGGGCACAGAGTATTAGCATTGTCAAACTAACCATTTTAAATAACGCGGCCTTTTAAACAAGGGTGAGTAAGATCCACTTATCTGTTGTTAAATCTGCTTGCTAGTGTAGTTTGAGCATTAGATATCTACATGCGGAGGGAAAAGATTTTGTGGATTTTGCTCATTTAAGTTTTTCATTGTGTGTACGTACTACACTTTTACATGTTTAAATTTTTCCTATACTTTGATGTATTAAAAAAATATGTTCTTTATCTCTGTGTACCTTTTGGCACCAGAAATCAACACATTATTTAGAACTTTGCAGCTTTGATACATAGTAGCTTTGATACTAAGTGTAAGTTGTTTTTAGCTAACAGCACAAGTGGTGTTTCGTGACAAAGAAGATCCAGGCTATGTTGTGTTTTTGTTTATGGAATTGCCCATTAATAGTCTATTTAAAAAAAATACTTACCTGTGAAAGTGTTTTAAAAACTAAGTCTGTGATGTATTATAACAGTGAAGCTGCACTTATTGTATCTTAGCAGAACAGACTGCAAATTGCCAAAGTTACTGACCAGAGGCCAGTTTTTGGTATTTTGCGAAACTAGTTTTGCACACTTACTGAAATACACTTTGGCAGCAGAACAACATATGAGCTGAACCCTTGTCTAAATGCTCCTAGAATTCATGATGGATCAAATTAGTACATGGACCCGGCTTGGTTTTGTGAAATGCCTTTGTATGCTATTTGTTTACTGGCTGGATTTGGTTCAGATTTTTTTTCTAGGCACTAACAATAAGTGGAAATGACCAGCTAGTTTTAGAAGCTCACTCTGATTCAGTCATGCCTGGCCTTTTCTTGGGAAATCCCTTACTGTTTTTATTTGGGCTGGATAAGAGTAGCCTTAGTATTTATACAGAGCCAGAGGGTTGAGATTGTCACTGATGAATGAATTATAGGAAATTCTTTAGTTACATGAGAGATTTTGAATCGAAGCTCTGTCTTGTTTGAAAATGGACATTAGAGTTTAATAAGTAACAAAATCTAGGTTCTGTATACCATCTTCTGGCTTTGTGTCTTTTATGAATTGCTGGATATTAACAGGACTCATTGATCTGAATATCAGTGTTTAAAAATTTTGGTTGGGTTGGTTGTTTGTTATACCTGAAAGCCATTGAGATATAGTTTTGTACACAAATGTATGAACTTGTTTTTATATTTGTAGTTAACCTAAGATTATTTTTAAATTTAACTTTTTAAAAAATGTTTATTTAGAATTTATTGTTATACCTCAATACTCCCTGCTTGTCTCCTGGGCAGATTAATTGTCCATAACCATAACATTTCTCCATAAAGTTTCTTACATTGTATCATAGCTATTTATAACAAACAATTTTCTCTACTTGCCACTTAGATGCAGAAAGTGAACATTGGCCACACAGTGATGCAACAAGAATGCAACTCACCGTTCTAAATCCAGAATTTTTCTGGCTTTTACCTATTTTTTTTTTTTTTTTTAACATTTTTACCAAGTTATGTTCGGTGATCAACAGAGAATATTGGGTGACAGGAAAAAAAAAAAGATGAATGATCTATTAGAGATATTAAATGCAGATAATTTAGATGGGAAACTCAATTTAGCAACCGGATATTTGAGGAAATGCTTCCCTTTTAAGGAGGGAAAAAACAGGAATGCCTTGTGGTTTCCATAAATAGAACAAGGCAGTGGGGGAGGGAAAGGAGGTAGGATATATAAATTGGCACAAACTGAGAATTTCATGAAGGCAGCCTACGTTGGTTTGTATGGTGCGAACCAAGATGTCCTCAACAAGCTGAAGACCAAGTGCAAGATCTGATGTGCTTTAATAGGAGGGCCTTATTTATTTTAATCACAATTGGGGCCCTCATGAGGAAGGAGATGAAAACCAGGCCACTGAATAAGAATGGGGGAAAAAACCTAAAGCAATAGGCAAAGTAATTCCTGGGTATTACAAAGTCTTGTACTTTTAATAAGGGCATAACTTTCTACATCACCACAGGCTCATGAGTTTGCCTCACCTTTAAAAATACTCAAAATGAAAAACAGAAATATTTTCTAATGAAGAGAGCTAGTGCCATGAGTGTGGATTCTTCAGAAAGAAAATCATCATTCCTCTGGAAATATGTATTTGTTTTGTAATATGTTAGACATTAATTGGATTATAATGTATTGGGTCAATATACTGTGGATATTCAGGTGTCACCAATAATCATTTATCAGTAATTAATTGAATTATTGAGCTATAGTTTTCCAAGAATTGCTAGCCTGCATGGGTACCCATTGATGGTGTGCAATAAATTCTTCCACTTGCATGTAAAACAATATACCCAAGTGATTAACAAAAATATAATCTTGATGATGCAGTGCAGTGTCATTCCTCATTGATTTTTTTATTTTTTTTTACTTCTCCTAGTCATAGTTTCTGAAGTTAGCAATCAGCATCTATGCTAGCTAAGTGTAGCATGCACACTTTCTTGTGTTAACCGTTTTGTCAGTGGTAGGCACCCTTTGGTGTGTGATGTGTGTGTGTGTGTGTGTTTTTGTTTGCAGACACAAAATTTAGTTAGTGTATTTGAATTAGGAAAGCCCCCAGGCACGTGGCACTTCGCCTGTCTTCCTGTGTGACAGTTTTAATAGTGTTTATGACAGCTCACATTACAGGGCTGGAATAAGTACCAGTTCTGCCTGACAATATGTAATCATGTTGGTGATGAACTCGGTTATACATCTGGTAAAACAATTTAAAACATACGTGTTATTTCAGTCTAGCAAGGTATTTTCTTTGAAGCTGTTTGTTATTGTAATTAGCACTTATTTTATATTTTGCTCAATTAATTTCAGTTCAATAACCATTTTATTTTTAATGCTGATGGTACATATTTGTGTAATTTTATTGTTCCAACAGTTTTTGTGTAATATTCTGTCATATTTGAATGCATTAATATTTTGCTCAGACTAACTGATAGTATTTGCCCTTTTATTTTCTCGAATATGAGATCCCCAGTTTTGGGTGGGGGATTTCTTTGTTCCCTTTCACATTGAGGGTTATATATGGTCTTTGCAGGCTAAAAAGAAGCTAAGTTGTGTTCTTAACTGGGTAGTTTGTGATTTGTGGCAGAAATAACTGTTATCTTTTGCCTGCCATTTGCAGCAATTGGCTCCTTATTATTTACAGGGGACTTCATTACAGTGTTTAACTGAAAGAGGGGATTGCATTCTTCATGTTGAATTTACTAGAGTCAAATAGTTATGGGAAGCGAGGGGGGATATTCATAGTGTTGTTTTTTTTCAAAGGTGAAAATGTCCTCCTTAAAAAATTGCATTAGCTCACATTAGCACAATTTGAATATATGAACTAGTGTTCAGCCATTTTGGCTAGTATTGTTGCGGAGTTGGACCAGGTTAATGCAAGTATGAGAACTGCTGTCTGAGCATTAAAAGATTAATGTGAGTCATATGTAATGTTTGCACCTTGGAGATGTATATTAAGTAAACAGATGTTAATGATTTTTTAAATATTTAAACATCCAGCAAGTGAACATATTAGTAATATCCATATGGAGTTTATTTAAAAGAATAAAGCAAAATAAAAACAATGAGTCATGTATTATGAATATAGTCACTCATCAGCAGAATTTTGATATTATATAAAAAAAAAATGCATCTGTAAATTCCTGTTTTTGGTATTTTGGCATTTCATGGTTTTGAACTGCTTTTTAGATACGAGTCCTTTTCTCCAGATGCATGCTTATGTCACAAAAAATGACCGTAATTATTCACAGCATGTGACTCTCTGTGCCCTCTTGAAATGTTAAAATCACAAGTCCAGAATGTCTGTAGTTAAATCCTGCTTAGTAGTGCTTGTGTTTAATTTGGCAAGCTCAACTTCAAATGATTACACATTCCATGGTAAATACTAAAGTGCTGAAGAGGTAGAGAGAGCGAGGCTAATTTAGAAAGGTACAAGCCCATGTTTACATACTTAATCTAAATAACAATTGATCACTTACCATGAGTAAGACTGATGACATTTTCAACAACTACGTTGATCTGGATGGATATATCTTAAGCTGTTTTTATTTTGTTGAAGGTAGCGTAAAAACCTTTTTCAAAATCTGGATGAAATTATGGTCCTTTGAGATGGCCTACCCTTTCTAGGCAACTTTTCACTCTTCTGGTAGTAACCCAACATAATATCATCTGCATCACAGATCAAAGATGCTTGGATCAAGGCATGTATGAAATAACAGCTCATGTGTGCAAATAGCTAATCTTTTATCATTATTTACTCTGCCATTCACTGGTAATTCCAAGAGACTATGTTTGTCGTGCATTTCTTTGGTCTGTAATTATGCATTCAGTTGTACTGTGAATAATATGGTGGGATTTTTTAAATGTACCAGCTCCACCAATGAGCAGCATTTTGTTCTATCACAGGGTGTTTTAAGGTGCACTTCTGTCATTTCATGTCACAGTTTAGTAAAAATGTTTATAGTGCCAGCTATGTAGCATTAATCATAATTAATGTAGTCTGTTTGTTCTAATTAAGCACTACATTTTGTCTTGTGTTTTGATCTGAAATATTGAGCGCCTGGAAATGCCTTTGATTTTTGCTGCTTTTTATGTCATTACACTCTAGAATTGTACTCTTCCAAAATGTAACGTAATGTCTAATGGTAACATTTACGGTATGTCACATGACTGATAAGGTCAGATTTGTCATTCGTGGAGCTGCTATTTAAGCTTCTGTCAGTGTCATGGCTCATTTTTCTCTAGTGAAAGAGGAAGCTCTGGTTAGTTAATGGCCCAGGAAATTCAGGAATACGTCTAGTGCTCTATCTGTTGAATGTTTCTTTTTATGTCAACCTTAAACACTAACCAGAAAGAATACCATGCTTCTACAGAGGGGTACCTGACAAATGCTTTTTGCTCAACATATCATAGTGATATGGGCCATAAAAGGGCTATAAAAATACACTTTTCGGTATATCCATAGTGGATCTTCTAAACCATAAAGGATATGAGAAAGTGTATTAAGATCTTATTTAAATGGTTGCTTTTGCTGGGTCAGAAATTTTAACCTGAATCCTTTTTGTCCTGTGCTGATGAAAAGGTGTGTAACGCCTTAAGAAACTAGGTTCGTTTTACATTAACTTTAGGTTTTACATGAATTGTAATATGGATACAATGGGTAACATCCCATAAAATCCTTTATACACTTTTATCTGTTTTGTGGTTACAGCATTCCTTTCTTTTTCTAATAGTTGCTGTTTTGTTGTGTGTAAACCGCATAATTCAAATTGCCTGTTGAAGGACGACCATTCAGACCAACCATCTATTGTCACCAACATATGGCAGCAACATGGGTGCCATGGCAATATGAGACAGCTGAACCCCCTTTGCCGCTGAGCCAATTACATCTTCCTGCTTTCATGTCAATGTTGGAGTCTTGCCTCTTATGGTCCCTGCTCACATTCTATCTATTTCTACACTTTAATATAAGTGAAATAACAAGGGAAAAATGACACAGCGCCAAATCCTTGTAATGGCTTATAAATACAGGTAGGTGAATGCTTGCATGAAATCTTAATACATTATAAAGTGACTCAATAGAGAAATGAAATCATTCATAATCATGAGCTATACTGTTTTGTTTTTATTTGAGATTGCGTCTAAGGATATTCTTGGCAAGTCTACATACAAATGAATGAACCCTTCAAGTATAACACCAAACTGTTTATTATCCGCTGACTAAGGTCTATAAATCACCCTTGGGGTGTTTGGAAGAAAAGCATTCTTTGAGGTCTTTAAGAGGTGTGGTTTTGTCTGCAGGTTCACCCTGAGCATTACAATTACAAGAAAAACAATAGAGACCATTTTTTTTCTTTTGTAATTTTTTCTGATGGGCGGCAGGTTGGCTCTGTCACAGAGCATTGCCACTTCTTGGTTACCTAGTATGTGTGAAAACAAAACAGTAATGCTCTTTCTCTTAAAGAAATAATAACTAACAATAAACTTATAACCAGGGATGGACATAACTGGTATGCAAGTACGGATTCACCTTTAAAAACGACACTTGCGACAATTGATTGTGGTAACAGTGTAAATGCGTACTTATGTGCATTTGCGCTGATTTGAAGACAAAATATGTTGCATTTTAATCTTTATATGCTAACTATACTTCATTTGTGGTATACAGATTAAAATGCAATGTACTTTCTTGTCATAGCAGTGCAAATACACATAAAATAAGTACGCATTTGCGCTTTCACAAACAATCGATTGTCGCACGTATCGTTTTTAAAGGTGAATGTGTACTTGCGTAGCAGTTAGGTCCATCCCTGCTTATAACCATTTAAAAGCAGTTCTTGATATGTTTCAAGAACTCTCTTTTTCATAGAAATTATACTATCTAACAAATGAGGGTCAACTTTTTATAAACATTGTTTTTTCTTTAATTATAGAGATGCACTGATCCAATATTCGGATCTGTATCGGTGCCGGTCCAGACCTTTTTGATGGATCGGGTATCGGCCATACATGATTGATCCATGTCCGATACTTACTCATTTAGTTTTGGCAGTCTAAAAAGAGAGCTCGTATTTTGTGTTAAATGTATTTGTACAATCATACTCCTGACAGCTCTTTCCCATTTTAGATTTGTTTTTTATCAGTATTGATGATGAACACTCAGGCTGCCTCTTAGTGGTTGTGAGTGCAGTGACTTCCGCCTGCTGTAACCTCATGTGCGTACCCTTTACAGTATGAGGAGCATAAGATCATCAGATAAGACTGAGACAGTCTGGAAGTACCTTACACTTTTAACAACAACTAGTAGTATGGGCATTTGCAGTCTTTGTAAGTTTTGAGGTGTTGGAGTAGCATTTAGTGGAATATCCCACTAAACAAAGCACACGCCATTATGTGAGACAATGCATGTAATATGAAAAAAAGCAATGTATAATTTGGGAGTCGCTGGCATGGGTAACTTTGTGTACTTTCTACAGCTTGAGATACATGAGAGGCTGCTATGCTAAGTAAAAAGAGCTCTTGTATAGGAATTTGTATTGGTACTGGCAGTTGATTGGAATCGGATCGGAACTAAAAAAATGTGGATCGGCCCATCCCTAGTTAATTACATAATCGATTACTTGCCTTCAAGAACATGTTGTAATCCATCATTGCACTTCTCACGCAAATTAATATTACCAAACCTGATTTGGACATGTTGCCAATTATCCCTAACAACGTTGCCATCTGGGTGAGTCAAATATAGCCATTGGAAAGAAATTTGCCTGTTGCTCGTTAGATGGATCACCATACATTTGATACCGGACTTAGGGGAAATGTCAAGCTGTGTGTTTTTGCCTGCATGTGAATTGGGTTCTCCTTTTGTAACGGATGCATAAAACCTGTAACCTGACAGGGCTATGTACTGAGTAGGCCTCTTGGCTCCAACACCCCCTCCCCCACAATTTTCTGAAAAGAAATTTTAAATTTATAATTGAACAGATTGGTTTATTTGTTGATATGTTTTAAGAACTCTCTTTTTTAAATAGAAATTAGCTAGAAATAGAAATATAGTTTTAAAAATTATATATAATTCCATGCCTTGCTCCTGTTACTTCCAGAATAGGCTCCGAACCACCATGACCCTACATTGGACAAGTGGCTATAGAAAATTTATGGATAGATCCAGGCTATAAATAAGTTATTGTACTGTTTCTTTTTCAATACATTGTGCATAGCTATCTGAGTCTATCTTTCCCCTGAATAGTGTTGTGATGGTGGTTTACTGAATGCGCTGAGATCCTTATACTGGAGAGGGAAATGTAGTGGAACTGTCGTATACTGGAGTGGAGGTCTGAAAAAGTGGCCCACGTCCTCACCCCCGATGGCATTAAACGATGCAATCCTTAAACCCAACAGACACCTCACCCTGTCCCTTTCACTCCGTGCCATTTAGCTTCATTTGTGACTGACAGAGTGCGGCTTGGGGAGTTTGAGAAAAGACATTCGATCAGGAAATTGGGCATGCTGGATGCAGCACTTGAGACATTTATCAGAGTGAATACCCCAAGGTGGCTGCAGTGGAGTGAGACGCAGCTGCTGGGAAATGATTACAGGAGTGGAGGAATGGGGAATGGAGGGGAAAATTATTACTCAGCGAAATGAGCAGGCCAAATCATTTTTATTTGCCCTCAGACAAAAACATTGTCCAGAAGTAGGATTAAATGTGGAGGAAAAGTAGAGGAAAGATATAGCCCAGATCACACGATGTAGAAAGCAGGAAATAAATAGGCATGTGCTGTTTCTCCGCTACATGAATAAACAGTAGCATTTGGTTGGATAGCATTCATTTGACCCATCCCCCTGCTTGAGAGGTGCCCTTCCCCCGCTGTATAGTGATCGCTAATGTCGGGTGCTGCCATTTTGCTGAGTCACCAGAAAGGCACGGCGCTGATGTTTGCAAGGTTGGCTAAGGCTGCAAAGTCAGCCTGCTTTCTAGGTTAGGAGAGGTCTGTCTGCAGGGAAGTTGACTTGACTTTGCTGCTTTGTGCGACCCGAGAGGCAGATATGATTATTTAGGTCTTGACTCAGTCACCTCTGCCTCATCTCTTAGCTTGGCAGATCAAGGGTTTTTTATTGGTCTTTTAAATTACTGTGGCATTTTTAAGTTGATGTCCAAATGTCATGATGTTATTCGAATTCTATTCCCTTCTCTAAAATGTAGATGATAAAATGCAAAGGCTAATGAAGCAAGTGTGTTATTCATTACTTGAAATAAGGTGATATGTTTAGTCATCATTATAAATATTTGAAATTGCAATTTATTAACTGTATTAGTCTGCACAGTATGATTTAGGTGAATCTGGATCACTCTGAAATAGCTAGTTAATTGTGATGCTGTTGAACATTTACCACATTTTTGTTAATTTTCCTGTTCATACGTTTTGTCTTCATGTAACATAGGAACCTGGGGTTGAGAAACTCAGTGGACCATAGCAGAAGTTGACTCTGAATTTGCATTCTATGCGTATTTATAGCCCTGCAGCTTCTGACTGCATGCTTCTGACCTTCGTGGTCTGCTATAGACCCACCCCCATAATACACTGAAAGGCTGTATGAGTGTGTGCGATTAGGTGAAAATCACTGAAGGGGGAAGCATATTAAATACTAAATGAGCCTATGCGGTCAGTATTCTAGCAAAGCTGAGCTTGACCTGGGCTTCCTGGTATTTTGGTTGTGAAAAATGAAGCCCAATGTTCTTGAGGAGAGCTGCATGTAGTTTTCAGTTATGCAAGCAAAATCTACAAAAAAATAAAAAACCATCCATTTTGTTTGTGACATTTAACCTGACATGGTACATCACCATGGTTACGGAATGCCCAGCACCATTATAAATCTTTCTTATTAAAGGACTACTATTCAGTTGGCTAATGAGATCTGATTTCAAGCTTATTTTTCTTTTTGGACAGAAAGAAAGGGTCGATAGGAGTGTTCCTGCATCATTTTTGTGCATAAAAAGAAGTACAGACACACGTACACAATATGAAAAGCACAAAAGAGCCCAAGACTGCAAGTAAACACTTACATAACTAGCACATTGATTGCATGGCGCCTTCACCATGGAAACATCCTAAAATATCGCTAAATGTAATATTGTTTGTCGAAGCGCAGCTGTGTCCTTATTGGCCAATGTAAGCAATAAAGCAAAACTGCATTCATGTTTTTATAAGTAGCATTAAATTGGAATACTTTTATAGATCCTGAAGATCCTTGTGTTTGACTCCAGTGCCTCCATTTGTGTTTAATGTCAATATTGAAGCTGAAATAGCTGAGTCTTGAAAGGACTGCTAATGTCTGAACCTTTCAACCAGGGATATGTTACAGCTTCCATCTCAAAGGTTATGAACATATTTTTTCTCCAGATAGAAAATTGAAAAAACATTTCGATTTTAGTATCTCTTCTTGAACATGCCCCTTATATTCAAGTGGAAGGATTGCTGAAATGTTCTCTTAAAGGATACATTTTCCTATGCGTTTTGTATTACTGCATAATCTTGCAATTTCTGCTCTCTGTGTAGAAGGGATGTTGGAAATTTATACCCGCAAACGTTGGAGATCAGGGAAAGTGTTGATTCTGAAGGTATATTAACAAAGCAAATATGCCACCATGAAATTTGTGTGTGTGCCTACAGCTGAAAGGTCATAACACACCAGGCCATGGATGACGTGCACTTAAGCAGCGTGAGTAATGTGTTGTCCAGCGAAGCGGAAATGCCTGGTTAAATGTTGAGAAGCCTTACCGGAAACAGAGCTGGTTCATTTCCACGTTTTGCCACAGTAACTGGTGCGGGATGTATAGTGGACACACTGACGCTTAGTACTGTATTGTGTGCAGGGGGAAAAATCTTGCTTATGGCACACGTGGAGCACTAAAGCCTTAGGGCATCACGAATGGTTAAGATACAGGGTCTCAATTTGGTCAGTTCTGTCCCCCAACTCCAGCTCTCAGTAGATTATCTTGTTAGTTTATATGAGGAATTGTGCCTAGCCACGTACAGTAACCCCTTCACACTTGTGATTGTTAGGGGTGTATGATCTCCGCGAATGTGAAAATTTGTGAATAATACTTGTGCATCCCTAACCATAACCTATAGCAGTCTGCTAGCTGGACAATAACATAAAAAGTTTTTTGCCATTTTGTGCAGTACTCTATTATTGGCATGTAAAATAGCTTTGTCATTTCCCATCTAGACCCCTTTATGTAATATACAAACAATTTAAATTGTGCCCGGTTATGTACAAAATGTCTGCTGTATGCACCAGGAGCACTACTTTTTGGACTCATCATTAAAAATGCAAAATTAATGGCACTGAAAAGTTTAAATGTTACTGCCAGAAATGCAAGATTCCATGGTCACCATATAACTGTCTCAGCAACCAGCCTAACTTATCTGCAGCATACCCAAAAGACATTCAATGTTAAAGATATAGTATGCACTTATGCTATCAAATATCATGCATTACAAAAATTTATGTATTATATGGTTTTCTGTAATCTAAATGATTTTCAGTATTGTATTTGGCTTATGCTTTGTCTGTGAGTTTCTGTGATCTTTTCAGAAAGCTCTGAAACTATTCCAGTTTAATTGCTCATTGTTCAACTCCCGAAAAAAAACATGAATGTGAAGGGATTACTGTACATCTAAGTGTCCTGATGCTGATGTTGAAAGAGACACTCGTGAAACCCTCTATTAGGACCATTTTAGCAGTGACAGTTGTCCATATCCTGATGTTGACTTCTTAACCAAAATATGCAACGTAGGTTTTGCTGGCAATACACAAGAAATAACTTGCTTGTTATTCTGAGATGTTGGTGTAAAAGACTGTCAGCCATAACATTTTTAAAGTTTATTCTTTTAAGGCATCCTGATAACAAAGAAGTAGGTTATCGACACCTCTACTACAACAGCATGTTGCCTTAGCCAGTCACTCTTAGGCTTGGAACATAGCGACAGTTCTATGATAATTTCTACGCTCTCTGAAACATCTGAAAGAAAACAGCACCATTCCTTTTAACAGATTTGAACATCATAAATGGACACTCCTTGGTTTCATCCGTGGTGACAGAGGCGCATGTTGAATGCCTTCCATATTTTTTGATAATATTCCAGAATCAACTGTAAAGAGAATAAGATCTTTGTTAGATGAGCAATTTAAGAAAAACGAATTAAATGAAAGTTTAATATACAGCTGTACAGCCATTGGCAATTAAGTTTTCATTCAAGGGGCGTTTAAGGACAGGGGAAAATCCCCAGACAAGTTCAGCTGTGATCTGTCTTGCCTTTGTAGCAGACTTGCCTGGAATGCAGGTTATACTGAATCTGCAGAAAAGGTATAATGGGTCTGTTGAACACTGTCGCAAAGGAATGTCAAAAAACCACAACTGTCTGTCTTGTCTTTCAGGGTTTTAAACAACCTACACATACAATCACACCCCTCATTTACATCTGATTTGGTTCTGACAGTTAACCTACTTAAAATGCGTGATGTGTAACTGTATAGCTGGATCATTTTGACCTGCATGTTACCTGGAGAGAATGTCAATTTATACATTCTGTGTACACATGAGTTCCTTTGCCAGATAACAAACAGCAGGGTAAAATCTCCAAATGGAAACGGTACGTCTATTTTAAAACCATACCATCACGTTTTATTAAAAATAGCTTTTAAATAGTTTGTCATATTCCCCTGGAGAGCATGGCTGGCATTTTGTTAGGCAGCCTGCAGCTGTGCTCTGCCTATTTGGAAAGGGTTTGTTCATTAGGGGCTCAGTGTCTGACAAACTACCAGTGTAAGCATGAAGCTGGCTCCGATGGCATTTGTCATATCTTACCTGGGGAGGGAGCAGTGCTCAGCTCGATGTTGACTTTCTCCACGAATGTTTAAACGCCAAAGAATGAAAATAGCGACACGGTGACGGTTTGTGACTGACATGCATGGCAGCAGAGACCCGATTAATCAGTGTGGGAGTGAAAGGCAGTTTCCTCTGGCTGAACCACATTGGCCTTAATTTGCCAGTCAGTCTCTTCTTACTGCTGTTTCTCCCTGGGGGTGGGGGCATGTGAGAAGTGGGGGCTGGGGCACTCTGGAGCCCGAGGAAATGCCATGCATTTCTTGTGAAGGAGTCTCCGCCAGGATACATGATCCCTGCCTCGGGTGGTTTCCGGACGCCCAAAAGAACAAAGTTGCCCTCGGATGTGCCTCCCTGACCCAGACACTCCCTTTCCAGAGGCCTCGGCCGCTGGACCCAAACGACCTAAACTGTGCAGCGGAAATGTAAATAATTTAGTCATAGGTGAAAGAAGCACAGCCTAGATGAAGCACTGTTACAAGCCCTGAATTTGCAGGTAATTTGATACGACACTTAAATTAGTGCCGTTAAATTGGCAGGGGAAGCCTGGTGCTGACAGGCAAGGGGAAGTGATTTGCCTGAGAGAGCCTGCATGTTTGCTCGAGGCTGTGGCTTGAACGGAAAAGCAGGTACTTCTGAAAAAAGACCCTCCCAGTGCACCTGGTAATATGGAATCCTGTTTGAGGTTTTGCTATATTTTAACCTGTGTCATAAATGGACAATTTAGAGTTTTACCTAACAAAAGAATTGGTTTGATGTGTTTTCACGCTCCTTGGTGATTTCATATTTTGCAGTGTTTAAGTTTGCATGTGTAGCTGTAATTATTACGCCTTTTTAAAGTCGGGTTGAGATTACTATTATGTCGGCATTTGAGGAGAGAACTCTTATAGAGTGGTGGTTGGCAGTAGTGACTCAAGGATTAACCCAATCTTCTACTGAGCTCCAGTGTCTGGAGATTTCATGGCCTCTACTCTAAGACAAGTATATTAAGAATTTCATCAATAATAAACCAGCCAAGAACAGGAATATATTTTTGTATTATAGTAATGAAAGAATAACATGCAGACCATTGGGTAATTTTTATGTACAGATGCTGTGGTTTTTTGTGTGAAATATACACATAGTGTGAATTGGAATTATATTTTTCTGTTAGTCATTTACTTCACTTTCACAGTGGGCTGCATTCAAATGAAGCTCTCCATGATTCTTTTGTAATCATTATTTGATTATCACTTAAGGTCAGCTTTAGCTGTAGTATCAGCTGTAGGATCACTAAAACAATGGCTGTGTGAAATCTCTGGCTATTCTCAACAATGTTGGGTATTCTGTATCAAGTTGATCAGTTGCAGTCTGATTGCCAAGCCTGGCTTTACCCATGGATTGTTCTCTGCATCATTTAAACCAGTTTTTGGTGTGCTGCTCAATGTTAACCTTACTTCCAGGTTGGTCTGCATGATATCACATCACAATTATATGGCGCATGCGCAATGATCACCAGTCCTTTAGATGACTGGCCTAAACATTTATCCAAACGCTGGCTTTTGAGCATTATATGAACGTTTATTTATTCCCACAATTTGGTAAGCAGGTTAGTAGTGCACCTAAAATATTAATGAGAGCTGTTTTGTGATGCCCAAAAGGTAGTATTTTTTTATAGATCTGGCGTATCCTAATGTTTAAATAACGTATCTGACTTTAACCTGCAAAAAGTACCGTCATACCACCAATTTCTTTTTACCTTGTTTATTCACAATATCTCCTTTTCCAAAAAGATGTTGTGGCTTCTAAGCTGTACCTTTCTTCACTGTCACTTCAATGCTTATCGCTTCCATATCGAAACAGTAGCCCATGGTGTGCTCCACCACCCGAATTTAATAAACATAAGGATACACTAAATGTATACTTGTTTATTCCTGTCATCTGAAGCCCTGTTGATTATTGTGCATGCGACACATAATCGGGATTGAGATGCGTTATCCTGCATCCCTACTTCCAGGCACACTTAAATTTAATTTTTAGAGTTATAAGATTACAGGATGGCTAAGAAAGCCATTTAATGTAACTTTTGTGCTCACAGCAAAACTATGACTTTAACCTCCCACCTTCATTCATTCCCCATCCAGCTGGAGTCTTCTCTGACATTTTTGGAAGCACTGTAAGCAGCACATTGACAAAAAGACAAGAGAGAGGCTTATCTGAGCAATAGCTAAAATGATATGAAAGCGAGATGCCAGCCAGTGAGGGCAGCTCCGCTGCATGTGGACCGTTCTCAGTGGTGCGATGCGCTTCCTGATGGAGCTGTTATCTGCCTAATAGATATGGTGCATTGCTCTTCAAACCTCCGGCCCTGCCATAGCTGTTTAGTAGCTGGGCTTGATAAGAAAGGTCTTCGAATCAGGCGGAGAAAGCGGCTTGTTTTTATCCCCTTTTGATGCTTAAGCTTGTGGCTTGCCTATAGCCTCATTTAATGTGAAAAATAGTTCCCGTTAATGAGGTATTTGCTCTACTTTTATTGTAAGTATTCCATTGTAAAATTGTGATGGCTTTCTCCTCCCTGTGGTTATTAAACAATTAAACACGAACACGTCTCCCAACAGCCGCTCCCTGCTGTGGATGCTTAAAAAAGGCCGGATTCATCCTGCATGCTCATCTAGTTTGTCTCAGATTCGGTAAAGGCATTGCCTGCACTGCTCTGCAGTTCAGCTTGAGTCTCTATGTTTTATCTCAATCATCGTCGCATAGGGACCAGTCTGTTTCCTTGGTAATTGATGAATTGAGTCTGGGCATGTAACGAGTTCCGACAGATCACTTCTGCTTTCTTGTGCCTTGCTCACGGTCAAGCCGATGGGTGTTTATTTCCAGTGCACTCATTTTTAGCTCTGAATATGTGTGTCAATGGCCACTGTGTGGTTTCCTGCCCAATGTGGCCTCATTCAGTTTGTCTCTGAACACGGCAGCTCCATGGTCTGTGACAGAATAATGCTTGGTGTAAGTTAACAAATCACAAATCATATTGACTAAAAAGATGAATCACAGTTTCAGTATTTTTGGCAACAAACTGTTTTGACTGATGTACTCTGTGGAGTAGGTTTTTAGCTCAGTATGTAGCAAGAGGGGATCCCAGTGGTGTCTTTAACAGAGATCTAAGGAAAATGGCTGTCCCACCCACTCTTCAGTCCCAGTAAGGTCACAGCAGAGAGCCACCAGATAACCTGTAAAATGACAGGTGACAGAATAAAACCAGGATAAAGAATATAGCCATTTTCCTCTGAGAAAGAAGAGAAAAGACTTCTCAGGAAACTCCCTGAGATATGGGGCAAGAAGCCGAAAGCCAAAGACACTGGGGTTATTTTTGTTTGACACAATGAGCTGTTTCCGTCTCAGTTCCTGCTTTGTTCTGCATTTGTTTTGAGAAGGGAACAAGAAATGAACATAGTGCGTACGAAACTTTAAGCTTGTGTTCTTTATATCCATGTTAAATTGTACCTTTTATGAATGCAGTTTTTATTTAATTGGCATTTAGTTGTTATCACCTTCTGTCTTTCCCATAAGACCTGATCTGTCGATTTCTCCTATTCCACTGAAGAGAGACTGACATGAGCTTGACCTTTCTAACCTCATCCGGAGCTCTGTATTCAAAAACACTAGACAAGGCGTGTACTTGCCAGTTGTGATAGTTCTGCTTGAGATAAACAGCAGGCTGTTTCGCAGGCTCGCTTCCTTTGACGCTCGCTTTGGCGGGGGGAGCAGTTGTAGTTTAGACAGTGCTCCGCTGCAGATGATGAAGCGCTGACAGATGAAGGAGAGCAGTGTGGGTCAGACGTGATTTCATTCCATCTAAATCTACGTCATCTGTGCTGCTTTTCAGTATTAAACTGGTAGGCTGTGCACACAGCATGTCCCCCACCTCCCAGCTCTGACTGAATCATGATTAAACAGTACAAGGCAAATAAATAGTAAAATCTACTCATTTTTACAAGATAGAAGAAGTAGCAGATGTTTACACCTGTGGTCACAGTGTGGTGTTTGACTATTTTATTTGTGGTTCATGAGGAAAGGCGGCCTACTAAGAGAGGGGAGTCATTCCTGTCCATTTTGTGTACAAACCTGTGTACCTCATCACTGCTTGGGCAGCAGCTGCTGAAAGATTTGCAAAAACAAAGAATCTGACACATGAAACCCCCTTTTGGCCTCGTACAGCCTCTGTTCGAAACCCCCTTCATACCTCCTCCAGCCTCAAT
Source organism: Hyperopisus bebe (assembly GCA_026777045.1). Classification (NCBI taxonomy): domain Eukaryota; kingdom Metazoa; phylum Chordata; class Actinopteri; order Osteoglossiformes; family Mormyridae; genus Hyperopisus; species Hyperopisus bebe. Next base: position 10,301,796 of record JAODJW010000043.1, read on the forward strand.
TTGAAACCCCCTTCCGGCCAAAAAATTTTATATCACGATTATCATGAACAAAATGATCAGGGTTATCAGCATTATCGTGGTGTTGTTAAAATTAGCTGAACATGTTCAAGCAGTACTGATGCACAAACAAATAATTTCACCAAGTTTTATATTGGAAACCATAAATAAAATTAGCAGCATTATGCACTTTTTGTTTACATGAACATCAAAATAATAACATAGCCAATACCATAGGTGAACACATGAAAACCATATCAAATATAGAATTATAAACCTCTGCAGTGCTGTGGTCACTGAGTTTCGCTACATTTTCACTGAGACGAAACAAATGCACATTGCACACTGCCAGCATACCTGCGTCTGGGAGGCTGTCGCTAACTTTGGTTGAGGCTGGACAGTGTTTAATGTGAGTTTTTCAAAGCATGGTAATCAGCCAGGGTATTAATAATAGTTTAAATTTTAAACAGTAAAGGTAACCATCTGGAATTGTACCATGGTTTACCATTAAAGCAATAACTGCTTCATCCCTAGTATTGACTCTTAAAGGGTATAGTACAAAATCGGTTTAGCTGGCTTAGCCAGATTACTTGAAGTTTAACACTGAATTTTTAGTACTGTAAAAGGTAGCTCACTTGTAGACACTACATGTTGCCATAGCAATTTAGCCTGTTAGCCTATTCTGCTCCAAGTTGGATCTGTACCATGAAGCGGGATTTCTTGCTTAGCCAGATAACATTGAGACTAAGCAAAGACACGTAGCTCTGGCTGTCTGATATCACAACACTGATTTAATTCTTAGTGGGGTACATCACCTTGGTAACTCATTCTACACGCCTAACCTACTCGTTATAGTTTATGAGGTGATCCTGTTAACTAGTGACAAGTGCACTCACGCGCCAATGTTCCATATTCTTGGAGATTTGTGGTGATGGCAGATTTGTCAATTTTGGAAAAATTTAATAAAATTGTAGATATTCAGAATTGTCCATGCACATACTTCAGGTTTCTTAAAATATGTACTTGAAGACCAATCTTTTTTTCATAAGGGATTCAATTTTATGAATAGGCTGCTGCATCTCCTTTATATCTGCATGCATCTTACAAACATGCGGGACAAGTCCTTTTCTTGATTTAAGTAAGGTTTTATTTTATTTGGCTCTCCAGGCTTAACAGATCTGCTTCTGTCTTCTGCAATGATGTGAATGCATGCCGTGTGAATGTACTGTTCACCAGTTAACAGGATTACCCCTTCTGCCAGTGATCCGTTCTGGGGCAGGTTATATTTCAGCCTCAGGGATCGCAAAAAGTGCTTGGGCCAGTTGTTATATTACCTGACCTAATAAATGGGCTTTTCGAAACGGCTTGCAATGGCAGCTTGTACATGAGAAGCTTGTGACTGGTAAGTTAGCTGTATATTCGGTATTCAGTTTTCTCACTATAATACCTTCCAAGCGAGTCAGGCAGTTTTTAATTGCAGACCTTTGTCTATAAGCGAAGATGCACACAGAAAAGCCCCTTTTCTCTGTGTGCTACATCTTCTTAATGTTGAATGTTGAATGTTGAATGTTGATGTGTGCATTTTATATTCAATAGCTGTTACTCGCTTAGTGTCACTGCTGGTGACTGGACACAGTGCAGTTGTTAAGAAACATATATAGAAATACATAATATGGAAATGAAATAGTGTGCATTATCCCTCAAAGGCCATTGCTTAAACACTTTACTGGACACATCTGTCTCATTTAGTTTTATAGTTATCACTGTACCTTTTGCACTTTAAATGATGAAATTATAACTGAACATGGATGTCGCTGTTCTAAAATATGTCAACACTTTTGTCTTTCCTGCCGCATACCCATGTTGTGTATGTGTCTCTTGTGTGTTTTCTTGTAATTATTACACTGTGGGGACCAGAAAAAAAAAATGTGGAAAAAAAATCTGTATTTTTTTTTTTTACCTTGTGGGACCTTTTTTTGGATCTCCACAAGGATAATGTCAATTTTATAAAAAATCTGTGAATGAAATCACATTAAATCACAACTAAAAATGCCAAATCCTGTATTTTGTTTTGTTATGTATGGTTAACGTTAGGACTGGGTTGGGGTTCCGGTTTCCGTAGTTGGGGTTAGGGTTGTGCGAATAATGAAGAATGGAGAGTCCCCATAAAGATATGAATATGTGGACTGAGCGTGTGTATGTGTGCGTGTGTATGTGTGCATGTGTATGTGTGCGTGTGTGTGTGAGTTGTGATAAAGGAATATTGACTGGGTTTTGAAAGGTGCATGTCAATCTCGTTGTTACTTTTGATAACGTTTGATGCAATTAATGTTGGAGTTTTTGTTTATTTATTTGTTTTTGACCAGAAGCTCAACAATTCGTGCTAAAAGAAGCATGGAATGCACGCATCTCTCAGAACACGTTAGTTCGGTACCTTGTCTACGGCATCGTCTTTATGGTAGTAGCCTGTGGGAAAGTGTAAATTCAAATATTCAAGAACCTGTTAAATTGACCACTTTACATACTCGTAATGTTGGAGAATGGGACATTAAATGTCTTAGTTTAAGTCCATTGCTCTTCTGTTATGAATGGAGTTTCTTGGAAGGAGGATTTTTTATAACTGTGTCACCCATGCCTTAATCGTCACTATGTAAATTTGATTTATTATTCACACATTAATTGGTGTGCATTTTTCTTAACATAAACTTAAATGAACAGTGGGTCGAGTCAATGTAGTGTAAATGTATGAGTTTTGATTCTGATATGCTTACAGTTTGGTCTTAAATTCAACTTGAAGTGGCATTAAAAAGTCTTTCACATCAGGATTGCTGCAGACACCTTGCTCTGCATGAAACCCGCTTCAGGCCTCGTACAGCCTCTACATGAAACCCCCTTCAGGCCTCGTACAGCCTCTGCATGAAACCCCCTTCAGGCCTCGTACAGCCTCTACATGAAACCCCCTTCAGGCCTCGTACAGCCTCTACATGAAACC
>JAODJW010000043.1:10304884-10323796 GCA_026777045.1 Hyperopisus bebe
GCCTCTACATGAAACCCCCTTCAGGCCTCGTACAGCCTCTACATGAAACCCCCTTCAGGCCTCGTACAGCCTCTACACTGCCAGTCAAACATTTTTCAACATCCTATTCTTTATTTGCTAAACTTTAAGCTGCGCGCTCATCAATACCCTGTCAGAGGTCTTAGAAGAAAAAGGAAGATGAAAGTTGAAAGTGGTAACCTTGTTTGCCCGAACACCTGACCTTGACCACATTCAGCTGAAATGGCATGAAATGGATAGAAAAGTCAAGGCTACAGAGGCAGCGAATGCAGGTCATTTGTGAACACTTCTGCAGCAATGTTGGGAGTGGACTTTCAGGGAAAAAAATAAATAAATAATAATTAAATGTGTAGTTTGTTTAACTGTCATCCGGTGGCTATTTTGATGAGTCAACGGTTTAGTTTTGTGTTTTATTAGATAAGAGGTCTGTCATTTGTTTTTTGTTTTTTTCTTAATTGCTATTCTATACTTCTTTTGTACATGGTACTGATATTGCTTAAATTGCAATTAAATGTAAGGAACACCCAATTGTTTTAAAAAATTTTTAGTGGCAGTGTAGCAGAAACCCTACTTGGGCCTATTACACTCTTTATGCAATCCCTCTTATGCTTGTGCATCCTTTCATTTATCTTCAGAGAATGGTTTGCTCAATGCCACATAGTCACTCTCCTGAACGTCAATTATTTACTGCTACACACTTCCTCTTTTATCAAGCATTCTGTTTTTGAACAGGGTGGAGTGCTCAGTTCTGGGTTTCACCTAAAAACACAATGAATGAAACTTTTCATCCTCTGTCTCTAACACTGTACCAGCAGCAGTGGCGTAGAAGGGTTAGTGGCACGGTTAGCAGAGCTCCGAACCCTTCACGTCTCTGTACGTTAAAGGACGTCCCAGTGGCATTTTGGGGGATTTCAATAGAGGCCCTTTAGCTGGCAGACAGACACACGTCACCAGATGTTCCCCCATAACCTGCTCCTCAGCACCACCTCTGTCTGTGGTTAAAGGAGCAGCAGCACTGAGCTTCAGGGTGGACTGAACTCCACTCATCACGCTCTGTTGATTATGGGATGGCAAAGCAGAGCTGTACAAAATACACACTCCTCAGCTGATAGCTATATTACTAATGAAATGCTTTTTTAAAATCAGGCTAATAAATAATGGTAGGATGCTAAAAATTCATTCTCTCCTGCCAGTAGGAATTATGAAAATAATATAGTTAAAGTTTATGGCTATGGTGAAGTAGATCACTGCTAACAGCTCCGTTTATGTTGACCAAATTTGTTAGCGGAGTTAAATTTGAGCTTGGCACTGAAGCTGGTTTGGAGAAAGTGTCAGTGCAGACCTTAATGCAGACCTAAAGCACTTACATTTTGGCTTGTGTCAGTTTTAGTAATCATGCTCCTGCAGTCTGGGATTGACCATAACAGCTGTGGTTTCTTTGCTGTCTGAACATGGTGGTTTTTGCATTTTACCATGCATGGCCTCATTCATTATAATGCTCCCACGGTGTCGGCTGATGCCGATCTCATTTTGTATGCCGAGTTGTAAGACTCCCACAGAGAGGCAACACCAGTGTGTTGGCCCAGTGTCTGCAGGTCACGGCTGTATCGGTGCAATGGCTTTTTTGCGTCACCTGGCGTAACAGTAGCTATACCCGGTGTACCCTTGGGGTTGTGCGGTTCACTCTGCATACGAGTCACACATAATTTCAGGTCGATTTGTTTAGTAAAAGTAGAAGTGTGCGTCTTCAGAGTAAGCAATTGGAAATAATTTCCCCATTATTAGTTTTTTCCACCTTGTCTTACAATGTCGATGCACCAGCAAGGAGGCAAGGGACTTGATAAATTTCTATGGTCCTTTTTAATAATTACGAGATGGCAATATTGTTGTGGAACAGAAGCGTCCTCACAAACACGGTCTGTTTTACCATCACCTTCATAAATAAATAGCTGTTGCTGAAACAGTGCAGTGGGACCTTGTCTGCTTGCACCTCCCTGGTTCCCGCAGGACCTAATTTTCCATGTATCGCTGCGTCATCTTACAGGGGAAGAAAACAAGGAAAGGTCACTGGCTCACAATCACACTCCAGAAGGACTTAAAAAAAAAAAAGCCTTTTTCTTATTCAAGTCAAACCTTGGTTATTTGGGTGTAATGTTTGTAGGGAAAGTTTATGGCATTTGGTGTCATATGGAAATGTTATCAGCCAAGAGAGATGCTTTATTCTTTTTGTGTTTTTTATAGGATAGCCGCCACTCTTGCATTGGCCCTTTTTATCTAAGGTGACAGGTGCTAAATAGGCCTCTTCACACTGCGGAACGTTTTTGAGAACACCACTAAAACTTAACTTTGAATTTTATGGTTTTAAAGCATGACAAATGATGCTTTGTTTGGCAAAAGACAGCTAGACATATGTTTGGCAGGTCTCGATATTGAGACCAGACAATACTGATTTGGGATCTAAATATGTTTCTAACAAATGTGCCTTTGTGCTGTCAGAATGTAAACTTAAAATTTGGTTTATGTACGAGGGCGATTTGCCAGCAATGAATAACATTAGGCGAGTATTGTCTTTCTGATAAAAAAGTATATATCTGATAAAAAACAGAATAAATATTTAAAAGAAGCTTCTTAAAAGTAGTAAATTCTTCAAGCTGGTATCAGTATGCGCTACTTTTGTGGAGTAGTTTGTGGAGAATTGAGAGCCATGTTTTATTAGAGCAAAAGAAATATTGCTGCAGATACAAAAAGGCTGTAGATTTTTGTAGTTGTACTTAAAAAGCCGTACAGTTTGTTTGAAAAGGCTCTTTGTCAGTTTTATGTTTTTTTAAGAGCTTTTAAAATGAGATTTGGGCTTGAACGTCAGATGTAGAAGGAATTATAAATCAAAATTTCTTTGCTTCTGAAGGAAGAAGCTCTTGAATAGGGCTGAACGATATGAGGGAAATATCACGATTTGTCTGACAGATATTATGATATAATTTTTGAAAAGCCAAGTTTCAGTTCAATATCCAGTGTGTAATGGATTTAAAACATATGGCACAGCATGGCCACATGAGATACTATCAAAATATTAACTGGTCTATATTCTAATGCGGGGCTATTCAAATCACGGTCCTCAAGGTCCAAGCGCTGTTGATTTTTCCAGCCTTCCATTACCTGTGAGCCAGGTTTAAAGCCCCTGAGAATTAGTAATTATTAAACTAACTACCTGGAAGAACTGAAAACATGATCTGGATTTGGAATCGAGGTCCAGATCTAAAGAGCCCTGTGCTAATGCATGGATGAGAACTTAGGATATGAATCACTTACAAAATGTATTTGTTATGCTTTTTTGTTTTAATTGGCTGAGAACAATCAATCATAAAATAATTTTCACATTGAGCTGTAATTTATTTAACTTTAAGTTAAACGAAGTAATAATAATAAAAATAAAACAATTCCAGTAATGAAGAAAAACGATAGGGATCCTGCCGCTAATGTTGCTAGGACCCCTAAAACTATCTTTCTGCAAACAATCTCCGACCATGAAATAGGTAATTATAGCTCAGCTGTGGAATCAATATATTTTCACACTGCAAATGTAAAGTTTGGGTTTTGCGTGTTTGTTCTTTGTGTGTGTATACGCAGTCACTTTGGCCCACTTCTGTTTGGTGATCATGACTGGCGCGCAAATAGCACGGCACTTCTGATTGGTGAAAAATGACTGTCACACATACAATATAATGCATATCCTAAATCGCAGCCTTTGCAGTTTGCTAATCACATTGTTTCAGATTGTGATTCCAAATTGAAATCGATAAATCATTCAGTCCTACTCTTAAAGCAGCTCTATGGTCGCTGACATAATTCTGGCATTGCTGTGCTTCAGATGTCTGTCTGTATTTTTTTATGCTCATGCAGAGATTTAAATTAGGAATGTCTATGCAGAAGCTAAAGTATAACTTAATTTTTTTCCCTCTTGTTTTTTACCCCTAGGCTGAAGAAAGGTACTGCGTAGTACCATAAGGTTGTCAGTGAACAACTCAGCAACGCTTGGTCACATGGTAAGCCCTTAAGCCCTTTCCCAGACAACTTACAGAGGCTTAATCTCATTTCTCTCCTCTAGTCTAAAATCGAAAAAAAAAAAAAACCCTGCATCAGCTGAAATATTAGTGTTTTACAAGGATAGATTTATTTAAGAAGGAGGTAAAGGTTTCATGATCTTACAGCGCAGTATACAGATACTAGTCACCCTTAGCATTAAGGTCTGCTTCTGTCACACAGCTGCTCCATGTTTACCATGTTGTGAACGGATAGCTGTTTGTCCGGCACCTGCCCAGCACCCATCTGGGACTGGGGGGCAGGAGAGAAGGCTCTGATGTTTTGCTTGGAGGTGAGCCAGCCTAGGTCCCCGCTGGGGTGGGGAATGAGGGAAAGATGTAACAACGTGCTCAGCTTCTCCTGGAAGGTCTGTAGAATCAGCTCTGTCTGGGCTATGGTGCATGTCACTCGTTTGCCTGTTTGTGCGAGGGTTGGTCCACAGCCATGTGTCTGAATAACAGCGGATGTCATGAACCCAACAAATCCACGAGTATGATGAATCGTCCTCTGGGGTCCAGCTCTCTTTGCCCCAAGAGCCATGCCAGTGCTTTCTGTTTTGCTTTGTAGGATTCCTCTTTGGCCTTGAGAGGAGGAGGTTTTAGAATAAGATAGGGGCCTGAATTTATAAGTCAGAGTGAAGAGATGCCTGTTTAATGATGCCTTATGATTTTCTTTACCACTTTCCATTTGTGTAATATAATTGCTGGCGGTGTGGGTGTTGCTGGTGTTATTATTTTTGGTTACATTTATTCCTTTTACTGTAAGTACTTGGCCTCCAGGTCTTACTGGTTTCCTTCAGCAAAAGGAATTGCTTTTCAGCTCAGCACAGCAGAGAATCCATCCACATAGCGTTCCTCACCTGCTCTCCCAAGGCATAGCAGTGTGCATATAAAAAGGCCGTTTCTGCTTTCCTCTCCTAAAATGGCAGCCTACTCTCATCAGCACCTGGGCCAAGCATGGCCCCAAAACACCCTGCGCTCATATTTCAGACCTCCTCAGCACAGATGGAGTGAAGAGTATCATTTTTTTTTCCGAAGGAAAGGCTTTGCATTAGCCTTTTTTATGGAGACACAGGGATCCATCTTTCTGGGGAGCTGTAAGTGTGTAAATGGGTGGGTGTTTGTGATCTGGGGAAAGAGAGCATTTTCAGTTCAAAGAAAATCTGTCTCCATGTAGAGGAAATTTCACAGGCTGTCGGTGACCTTGAGGTTAGATTTTTATTATAAATTCTATCAGAGCAGGTGAAATATACTTCTGTTGGATTAATGGGCAGCCAGCAGATATCTCTGGAACAATGCCCTTTGCTTCTCAAGCAATTCCATTTGAAATGAAGTAGTGTTTTGTGTTTAGTCTGCAAGGCAGTGGAGTTCATTGTTCAGAAGTGTTCCTCTTTGCAAAGTTCAGGATTAGAAAAGGGTTGTTGTGTTGATAGAAAGAAACTGCAATATGGAGGAAGTTTGTCTATTCTCAAGTCTCAAGATTTCACTTAAGTATTTCAGGTCTTTATCTGATGCATCAATAAACAGAATATTATTGCCGATTAGATGAGTGGCAGTTGAGACGAGTGAAACTGCAGGATTGATTGGTCCAGATCTTCTCAAGCTTTATTCGAAGTCCCTCTCAGTTAACCCTCACTGACTTGACTTTCTTCTAAAATTTCCTTGCAACTGTTGAGTCAGTGCATTTTCTCTCTGGTTTTCTCAGGGCGAGAGCATGAATTGTCCTCTGAAAAGAACACTGTCCTTGTGGTTGCGGTAGAGGAAATATGCTTCAGCAGCAGGTGCAGCGACAGTTGTAAACACTGTGCGTGTGTCACGGTGTGTGTGTGTGTGTGTTTGTGAAGTGGCTGCCATGCCAACACAGTTAGTCGTTAGAAACCACAACCAGGAACACAAGGCTTATCTTTATTTGAAGGGCTCCCACAGTTATTCTCCTTTTAAAACAGATGGGATCTTTGGGATGGCAAAGACAGCGGTGACAATGTTAGTTGACTGTGAACCATCTTCTCTTTATCAGATTAATTGTTTTAGTTTAATCAGAGGTGATTCTGAGAAAGAGTTAGGAGTAATTAGAAGGCTCTTGCCTTTTTCCATGTGTAGAACTGTACTTGGGCTGGAGGAGAAGATGGAAGATCTGGTGTTTAGGGATTGGAATGATGCGTCTACAGCTGAGAGCACAAAACATTACTGTTCGGTGCCACGATTCTGTTGGCCTCGTGGAAGAGGTGGGAAGGTCTATCTGCCAGACTCCTGCGGACCCGGTCAACAGTCCGCACAACCACACAGAGCCCAAATCGAGTCCCAGCCTACACTCGCACTTCCTGGTCACAAATGTCCCGTCCAGCCCAGGGATAGTGCTAGATAATACAGCACCTGCTATTTATTTTATTTATTTATTTATTTATTTTGTGTGTGTGTGTGTGTGTGTGTTGCAATTGGCCGGGAAGAAAGCTGAGTGGAGCAGTCGGCCCATATCTGAAACGGATGCCGGTAATGATATAGGAGCGGCAGGTGCTGCCACACAAAGAGGCCTCAGAGGCACGAGAGAGAGACGGCGTCTGTGCGGGAAGTGGCCCCAATCCCGGGATGTTAGCCGGGGGGGACCCGTTCACTGAAACGCGGCCAGCACCCATGGGTGTGCGAGCCAGGGCTGATGAATTGAGCCGTTTGGCTTTTTATTTTGCTGAAAACAGTGTCATTTTGGAAATCCGTTCATTTCTCACACATTTTAACTTTTAGATCAAGAGGCTTGTCCTGAGTATACCTACGTTTAAATGCTGTTTTCAATCAGTGATTCTTGTTTATCTTTAATTTTTGATTCAGTTCTTCTCATCATTCAGTTAGTTTTATTGGAATGCTGAGGCATCAGTTGTTTTAAGTGCCCACCTGAGTTCATTAAAGCATTCAAGCTAAAAAAAAAATGCCTCTGCAACAAAAAGGAGACTGAATCAGTCTCATCTGGAATTCCTGTCCACATTCAACTTTATGATGTTATTTTACGTATCAGTGCAATCTGTGAAGAACTGCCCCTTTGCATAATTATCTATGCTAAACATTTAACCCCTTGCAACCCTGACCAGAGTAAGTGGTTAGAAGATGGATGGATATATGAATGTATCTAACCATTTTCTTTAATGTCTTTTGTTGAGATTTAGTAGCTGTTTTTTAAAGAAGCATTAGTCATTAATCAGGGCTAATGTTCTTTTTGTCTTTTCAGGTACTTATGCACTGGGATGGTACTCTTTTAAAATCTTTGTTTTGTGAAAACTTCAGAGGTAATACTGTGGTAAGTTTTTTTTATTCCTTTTTTTTTATCTTTTTTTTTCTCCCACATACATCAGTCGAAATAATTTATATTTAGACGGCTATTTTGTAATCGTCGTAGTTCAACTCTGAAGAGGATGATGCTATTTACGTAGTGTTCATATGAATAGGCGGCACGTCCTGTTTCTTAGGCTGACATGAAATGAGACCAAAATCTTAGACCGCAGAAGCACAGCCGCCTCATCCCCTCCCCCATCGTCAGAATGCAAGCTGGAGCATGCGCCACCCAGCAAACCCTCAGTGCCCGGCTAGACCAGCGATATGGAGGCCTGGGGCCCCCTTGGGGGTCGCGCTCAGACTGACCTTTGAACTCTCAGGTCCCGGTTTTGCTGGCACTAAAGCCCCTTGTGAGTCTTCTGTAGATATGAAGTGTTGCTGACAGTCGCTGTAGACAGTAATTGCAACATAGTCTGCACCCACATGCAGTGGCTATAATTGTGCATCACTTGCTATAATAAAGTAAGCTATATTTCAGCATGAACCATTTTCCTGGGGCCTTTCCTCCATTCATTCAGGGAAAGATTCATTTGGAGAGGAAGTGGTTAAACCTTGGCTCCTATCAGAAGTGACTGAACGTTCATCTGCTAACAAGCGGATGGATTCTCTTGGATGTACTCATGACTTTTCTGAAGATTAAAGCAAATTTGTTATCGACCGTCCTGTCACTGCATTAGGCAGCCAGGCCTCATTACTGCCTGTACAGTCCACTGACCCATTCGTCACATGCAGTTTTTAACCTTCTGCTCACAGCTGACCGAGATTTGTAACGGCTAACCTGTGATGACATCAAATCTATATGCTGGTTTTGCTCTGCTGCTTTTCCATGGGGCTGGTCTGCCTGTCAGGTATCTAAAGACATCTTCTGTTTACAGAAACAGATGCTTGCTGAGCTACCATTAGCTTTCTGCTAGAACCAGGGAATGTATGTGTAGAACCAAACCTTGGTTTGAGCACCCTGACTCTAGAATGATGCAGAACGTCAATGGTACAAATTCTGCATATAAAGTTATACATACTATAATCAATACTGAACATATACAGCCATGGGAAAATTGAGACCACTCTATATTTTTAAACATATCTACATTTTAAAATCCTGGTTTAATCCTGGTTCTGCTGGCAGAAGGCTACTCTGAGCAGCAGGTTGCTTCCAGGTTCAAAATTTCTAAGTCCGCAGTACTCAAGAATAAGGTGAAGCAGGAGACACTAGGAATGACCAGAAACCAGCCAGGTAAAGGGCGGAAGCGACTTTCTAATGCCAGAGATGACTGTTAGCTAACCCGACAGTTTCTCATGAATCGAATTATGACACCAAGTGACCTTCAAAAGGAATGGGAAACATTAAGTGGTGTGAGGTGCACTGCTGGGACAGTTCATATCAGGCTCCTAGAAGCAGGACTAAAATCCCACAACGTAAGGAAGAAGCCCTTCATTAATGAGAAACAAGAAAGAACCAGGCTGCAGTATTATTTACAGACACACACCCATACATTGAGAAATGAGTGGAACGAAAAATTGTGGGGTGGTCTCTTAATTTTTTCCATGGCTATAGATACATAGAGAGATATTGGGAGAGAGACAGAAAGGTAAAGGGATGGATGGATGGATGGATGGATGGATATGATCACGCTATACATCAGGAATGTAATACAGCTTTTAAGTTATGATTTGGTAGCGTTGTGTATGTATTACCTTTACATAAAAGAGCTAGTTTCTTTCACAGCATAGTCATAGTGATACTGACATTTGTCTTTTATATTCTGCACTGTTTTTATCCCTTAGCCTTTTAGTAATGAATTTTCCCCATACCCACACAAATCCTTATGCAAATGTATAATTATACTTTGGTTCCTCTCTTTGTAGGACTTCCTTCAACTCTCATTTCAATGCAGTGATTTTAAAGTTTAAAATAACAAGAAAAAAAAAACCTTAATGAGGTTGTAAAGAAATGATGTCGTCGTGGGTGCTATTATCTCTGTCGTCAGAGATAAAACACGAGTGGAGATTGCATGTGTTGTGAGATGGTGACTGTGGAGCACACCAGAAGGATCTCATTCAGAGTTTGCACAGCTGTAAGTGAATCAAGCCTTCGGTCATCAGCCTGGCAGGTGTTATTTTAAAAGCTTCATATTTGACCTTCAGATCGGTTTGATAGCACAGCACGACACGTCTGCTGAAGGCAGAAGCGTACCTCAGTCAGCTCTGATGTGAGCTTGGGTGCCATTAGAATGAATAAGGATTAAATGCATCAGACTATTCTGATTATGAACTATGTCTGCTGATTATGCCAATGGGAGGTGGGCTTTAATTAGACGGATAAAAGGGAGTAGCTCATTTGTACTACACGATAGCGGAAAAACGGTCCTTTAACCCTATACTAAGTCAATAAGTTCAAATTACATTATGAAAAAAACCTTTGGGACTGGAGATTTCAAAGGCAAAAATATTCATATCTAATGTAGCTATGGGGCGTGAACTCAATAAAATCAACCTCTCTTTATATATAATCACAAAAAATGCAATTTAGGAAATCAGTTTTTCCATGCAGTTGTATTCATTGTCTTAAGAAAAGTAATTTTTTAAAAAGTCTTTCTGATCAACTAGAATTTTCACACCTCTTCTAAGGAGGACTTCAAAATATTTTTTCTGGTCTTGGTGATTCAGGCTCCCGTCTTTTAGTGTATCTGTCACTTACCTAAGGACTTAAATACCAGAGAGTTCTTGCGGTTGGCGAAGTTGAAATTTAACTTGAATGCATCTACATGATTTCAATGCAATCTATTTCTAAGCCAATTTGCATAGAAATCATATCTGCTATTCTCTCTGTTCACAAGGTTGTCCTGGGAATTTTTGGCATATGAATGTGTTCCTTTTTAATTAATGACTTACTCATCACTTTCTAATAATAATGTATTTATTAGTTGTTGTTTTTTCTTCAGTCTAGCTGCTAATGCCTTAGCAAGCCTGCTAATGCTTCACTTTGCTGGGGTCCCCTCTTGCAGAGCTGGCCAATCACAATCTCACCTTTTCATCTCCTATGGAAACAGCGCTGGCCTACTTGGAGACACTCAGAGGTTGCCCGAGGTGATGAGCGTAAGCTCACATAATTAGCAGTGCTTAGCCAAGCATTTTTTTTTTACACTCGGGACGTTCTGTAAGTTCAGGAGCAACCCAGAAAAAAAAACAGACTTATAACAAACGGTTATGCTGAAGGGTATAATGCGATTAATCATTTCTCGTGCCATAGCTTGTTCCGATGCTAATAAAAAACAGCGCATTTTCCTATGAAGATCATGATGGACTTCCCCTCTCAAGTGTTAGTGGAAGTTCTCCTGAACTTGAACTGAGTGGCACGACTATCATGAAGATGTAGGTCACAGATCATGCTGAATTGCCTTTTTCCCCCTACAGAGTACAGCTTTTTTCTTCATTTTGAGATGTTCAGATGATATAGTTATGCTTTTTTTTTTTTTTCGGTGTGTCATTGAAACGAGTGAGGGTGGCATATGCCAGTAAGGCCTCAGCCCCTCAGCAGACAGTCCTTCGGATCAAGAGCTGGAAAGGCCTCTTTAAACGGTATAAGAAAAATCGCAGTATAAAATAAAATGGAGAGCGCTCAGCCCAGGCCAGATGGCCGTGAGGTGATCTCGGTTTATGTACTCTGAAGCGGATAACAGCGCCCGACGTACCGCTGGCACGGGCTGGAGCGGGCACAAAGCGGCAGGCGGAAGGGACTGCACTGTAGGCGCCATCTGTCACTCACTCCCCCGTCCCAGGACCCGGGTGTCGTGCTCCGACTCCATGGGGAAATATAAAAGAACCCGTGTTACGTTTCACTGACATCCCCCAGAACCCCCTCCCTCCCTCCCTCGTGCAAATGGCTTTCCGGAGTCATTCCGGCAACTGGGGCTGCTGGCCGGTTTTGGCGAGATGGCCGGACTTCGTCACATCCTGTCGGAATCCGTGGGAGGCAGTGAATCCGAGCTTGGCTGCACTATGCCGAGCATTAATCTGAGAGTCTTAATGTATGGCCACTAATCAGCATATTACTTATGCTGAAAGCATGACCCCCTGGGAGAAAGAAAGTGTCTCTTTAGCAAGACTGGTTCCCCACCACCCACCAGGAAGCAGAGAATATGCCTTGCAGTATGAATAAATGTTAGGTGTCTGCTAGGCAGGTGTCAGCAAAAGGGTTATTCCCCAGCCGTTTATGAACATAGCTAACTATATGTTCATTACACAGAAGTTCATAACGTACTGGTCAGTAACAGGAATTCTAATAAGTCACAAAGGTCACTCACTGCAATTAGCTACACCATTATAAGTGCCACCTATTCAGAGTTATGGCACCTGTTAAGACAGACTAGCTAGCGGGATCACTGAGGTCGTTTACGTGGAATGTAGAGTGTAACATGTAGCGTGGCTGTCGATTAGCACCCGCTAGCTCCAGGAGTCCTTTGTTTGTTTTTGTAGCCGCCTGGTTTTAAAGCCTCACTCAGGGTAGAGAGAGATTCTTCTCGAGCTCATGAGGCCTGGCATTTTGGAACGTCAGTCATGTTCACGGCTGCTTCTCGGGGATTATAATCACTTCCATTTGAGCACAGTGGAAACTGTTGACCCGCCAGGGCCAGTAGGCTGCTTTAAATGCAGCGGGGGAGGGCGGGTCTATTCTTGTTCTTTCCATGAAGCTAACCCGACAGTTTCTCATGAAAAACTCTCTCTCTTGTTCTACCCGTGATGGGTAGAGACGTGGACAGGTCAAGCCGGGTGACGCGGTACTCGGAGCAGGGTTCCGTTTTGTTTACCGCACCGCCTGTCATTCATCATGATGTCCCCCGTTACCATGCAGGCTGTTATGAGCTTGGCTACCCCCCCCTTGCTGGCTCCAAGCTTGTGTTTTCAGCCAGTGTCCCTCATTGCGTATAATCAGTGACGAGCCCCTTCTCCTCCTGCGCTTATGTGAGCCGCATCGCCGTAGTAATAACAAGTAATAACAATAGCAATAACAGTAATAGTAAAGGTTTTATAACTCACCTTTTTATGTGCATCATTCCTGTTCTGCTTTCACAAAACTTACCCTGGCAACTAAAATCACTCCAGGATAATTTCCTACTCATCCAGCATAAAAGTTTAAACAATAATATCCTGTTTGTCTGCAGTTGCTTTTTTTATTTTTTTTTACTTGGCATGTAATATTTCATGTGACGAAAGCTTATTATATTTCATTATTATTTAATTTCAATGAAAAATACATTGCAGATGTCTCAGGAAAGATCTGACAATAGCAGCATTTATTTCAGTTATGATTTTGCTCAGCTTTCAAAAGGATGCATATGTTTAGCCTTGGGTTGGTTTTACTTTGGCTGCATAATGAAATAGAAACCACAAAAGCCTGTGCTCTTATCCTAGTTGTTTCATCCAGTCATTTTTTTTTTTTTTTGGTGGAAGTATGCTTATATTCAAGAGAGCAGTTACTGTTGCCTTGACTGATAAATCTTTTCATTGGCAAACGTGGGGCGTTTCTCTGATTGACTGCTACTGCAGATAGGATAGCCCTCAGCGAGGGGGCGATCACTGAAACGGAGCAGCCGTGCAAGTCATTCATCCCCGCAGTTCGATTGAATGGGTGAGTGCTGTCCAGCGTTGCTGGGATTTAATTTGGGACAGCCCTGAAATAAAGCCCTGATCCCTGTGGCGGAGGTTAGTCTAGGTGTCTCTTGAAAGCTGTATTTAGGTTCACTGAAGTGAGCACCAGCACTGTGGTCTTCATTTGCACTCATCTTAGGGACAATTCTACTTGGGTAGTACGATCCAAGTTAAACATCTGTGACAATTACATGTTGTATATAAATATACATTTTTAAATATTCATTTAAATGAGCTTTCAAATATGTGAAGGCTGTTTTACAAGTGAAACAAAATATAAGCCTGTCACAAAAGCAATGCCTGAAGATTTGCAAATAATGATATTAAAGATATAGTATGCACGTAAATGAACAAACATAGTAACTTCCTGAAATACATGAACTGTTACGAACGAACATGGGACTCAGTATGTAACCAAGACTTAGTTCCATGTATTTTTGGCTTACACGTCATCTGAGAGTTTCTACAGTATTTCAGAAAGCTTCCAAAATATTCCCATTTAATTGTTCACTGTCAATTTGTGAATACAGACGCTCCTCTACTTACGAATGAGATATGTTCCGAACGGCCGTTCGTAACTTGAAATATTCGTAAGTCATTATTCAACATCATTTAAGGGTATGCGCAAGTACAAAGAACTAGGATGCTGGGAGTACGCACGTTACGCTGTTGTGCGGCAGGAGTAGCAGCCATAAGTCGTACTAGGCGAAATTGGCACACAGAAAAAAAAAATTGATGTTGCGGACAGGAAACGGGAGCCCAGTGAACACAATTTGGACTTGCAGTCCTATTCATTCGTAAGTCTGAAAGTTCCTAAGTTGAACGTTCGTAAGTAGAGGAGCGTCTGTAATCACAATCGTGAATTGTCAAATTTGCAGATCTGGAGGGTGAACTGTACTTTAATGTCTGAGGCATTTCCAATGCACATATTTATACATGAAAGAACTGAGCATTAGAATGTTTCCATCCTGGCTTTTTCTGGACTGATAATTTAGGCTATTGATACTGAACTAAAGGTGGAAGTACAGAATACCATGCTATGTTTTAGCCACATAAGTCAACTAATTATTCACACATCCTTGGCACATCATGCCCAGTAG
The DNA here is from genome assembly GCA_026777045.1 of Hyperopisus bebe. Lineage (NCBI taxonomy): Eukaryota > Metazoa > Chordata > Actinopteri > Osteoglossiformes > Mormyridae > Hyperopisus > Hyperopisus bebe. Next base: position 10,319,052 of record JAODJW010000043.1, read on the forward strand.
AAAGCAGCCTGTAGAATATACCGTAGGGTCATAAAGAGTTTTGTCATGAGTCTGGCATGTTAGTCCAGCTTGATGGGTTTCTGTTACATGTGCATTTATTTATTTACGTAGGTGGTATTTTTTATACTTTTATATAATTAAGCTAACCCACTCCTCCATTTAGACCAAACAACTGTCTAGTTTTCTTTATATATTTTTGTTGATTTTGCCTTACATTCTAGGGTGAGCGCAGAAACAGTAAATAGTAAGATTTAACTGTGAACTTTGCAATGTTTTGAATTTGTTGATGCGGAAAGCTGAGCTTGTATTGTTCTCACATGTAAAGAAACACATGTGCATGTTTGGTACATCTGGTTTGTTGCATTTTATTTTGTTTTAAATTTTTCCAGGAGTTATATCCAATAGTCATCCTGCATGGGGTCAGGGAGCCATTTTCAGATTTTTCCAGGTTATGAGTTTACTGTTGAGAAAGGACCCTGTATACCACTTTGTGGCAACTGTGAAAATGTGCTGCTGATCCAAATAAAGTTTGAGATTTAGATAAAATATTAAATATGCTCCATGGGAATTAATGTATATTAAAACTAAATAGTCACAATGTGTCCCACTAGCCTGACTATGGATTAGTGTGAAGGTGTCTCAGGCCACACTGGCAAACAGGCAAACTGGCCAGGCAGCAAGCAGCAGATTTATGACAGACATTTCATTCTCCATTGAGAGAGGAGGGCTGGGTGGGCGCGGGACGACATGCCGCACACGTAAACACGGGATCCAAGGGCTGTGTTGACAAAATGAAAAAGCTGAATAAACACAAGACTGGTGTCTCAGGGCCAGGGAGACAATCGCACGCGATTTGGGACCGCATCGCCCTGGAGTTCCGGAACGCTGGGAAAAAATAACTCGGAACCCACCGATTTATGCATTTTGCCTGTCGAATGAATCAATGCAAGACAAAAAAAGAAAAAAACTTGGTGACCAGCCTGCGCTCAGGAAAAGTTGGAGGCCACGGTCCCTCATCCCTAACCCTACAAATGGCTGTATTTACTGTGTGATTTATTTAAGTAGAACTCTTCCTTTTAATTCACAGTCAGAGATTGATCTCATGAAAGAGAAAAATGTATAAATTTAAAAGATTTACAGAACATGCAAGTGCTTTTCTAAACAGGGTCATGTCAGAAAATGTCTTAACCAGATACGTTTCACGTCACATTATACAGAAGGTAAAGGTTCCTTTTCACAGTACCATAGTAGACGCCATAGTAGACGCCATAGTAGACGCCGTTGACGCCAAAGTCATGGTAACCCTGAAACTAGCCTCTCCCATACTAGAGCATGCTGTCCTCAGCCTTAAATTTACCACACTTGGCTGTCTGATAGTTAAGCTATTTCAGTAGAGAATGTTGCCATCATTTGTTCTTCATAGTAGACATCTCAGCAAAACCTCAGTTTAATGGGGCTCCTTTGACGATATTTTTTAGTGAAAATGTCAAGCCAGACCATTGCTCAGGCGGTCTACAGTAAGCCCAGTACTTCAGCTTTAACGAGAGGAAAACCCCCAAAGCTCATTCCCTCCTTGAACACATAATACATTTGTCTGTTGAAAATTGTCTGCTGTTTTCTTGGTCAAAATAGAAGCCCTCCATGGCGTAGCTGAGGCATCAGATAGTGGAGCCTCAGATGTTAAGACCCGTGTTCTTCAGCATCCCGCTCTTATCTGGATTAGCTGTGGCTAGGCACATGAAGTCGCCTTACCCAGTAAAGAAACTCCAGGCTTGAGGAGCTCAGGCGGTGCAACACTGCCACAGGACATGTAGTGGTGCTTGGCGGTACTGCAGCTTGTTTTTGACCGAGAAAGAAGAGCATTGTTGTTCATGGGTAACCTCTGGAGCTCCTGAGGAAGCACATATCGGAAACCTATGGTGAAGCAAGCTGCAGAGTGAAGAATGCTCGACCCGTGGTAGTGAACCCCTTCAGCTATTAAAACACGGACAGTTCAGCGTCTTAAAGGAGCATCTCCCCCCCCCCCCCCTTCTGTCTTTGCAGGCTTGTGTCCTCTGTGCTGACCTCATGGTTTAACCAGGAATAAAGATGAGCATAAGCAGTGATGAGGTCAACTTCCTGGTGTACAGATACCTGCAGGAGTCAGGTGGGCTCCATGTGTCTTCAGGAGGAATGCAGTGGAAGCATCTGTCTGCCAACACATGTGGAAGACAGCACTGGCCTGAAAGGCCTCCTTATATAACCAGTGCTTGTTATGATATGAATTTTGCTGTTTCAATATGTAGCCGTATAGCTCTGTACGTAGCCTCTCGCCCACACACGTATACTGTTTAATCGTATTAATACAGAGATTTACGCACGTATGTTTTAACTTCGCAAGAACTGACTTAAGGGAGAGAAATGTTTGTTATTTATCGTTATGTTGAAAATTTAAACAAGCATCAAGCATTGATGCATTTCCCACGGATTTTTCGCAGTAGCCATTACAGTCTGCGCATCTCGTGAGTGAGGAAGTAATTCCGCTGCTCCGTTAATTGCTCTACACACAAACAAGGGCTTTAGTCTTTCTTTGCATTGTGCTTTAGCAAATGCCTGCTGCGAACATGAAGTGTTGATGCTTAATTCTGTTTTCTGGCGCAAACCCCCCACCCCCCCACCCCCCGGACAGGGTTTTCCCATTCAGCTTTCACATTCGGCATAGAGAGCCACATCAGCCAGTCGAACATAAACGGCGCCTTGGTGCCCCCTGCTGCCCTTATCTCTATCATACAGAAGGGCCTGCAGTACGTGGAGGCAGAAGTCAGCATCAATGAGGTGAGCGCCTGTAGCGGCTGAATGTGCGCTCGCTCAGATGGAACAGTAGGTGGCGTGATAGTTAATGACGTGCATTGCTAGTCTAAAGTGTGCTCATTCACTTCCAAGGGCACAGTTGTTGTATCTTTGGATAAAGCCTGAGTAAAATGTTTTGCAGCTTAAGAGAGGAAATTTTCAAAGAATCTTGATAAAAGCATGACCTGGATATGAGGAATGATGATTTCTGAGTGTTTACTGAACTGAGGTCACATCATTGACATTATTGGCATTAATTAATTAGTGACATTAAGTGCTGTCCTCAGAGTGCAACGGAACATTTTGGGCAAGAGTGCGGTCGGGTGATGCCCCCCCCCCCCCCCCCCCCCCCATGCAGGACGGCACGTTGTTTGACGGACGGCCCATCGAGTCGCTGTCCCTGATCGACGCAGTGATGCCCGACGTGGTGCAGACGCGCCAGCAGGCCTATCGGGACAAACTCGCGCAGCAGCAAGCGGCCGCCGCAGCCCCCACCGCCAGCACGGCCAGCAACTCCGCCAGCGCCGCCAGCAGCACGAAGAACGGCGAGAACACGGCCAACGGCGAGGAGAACGGCGCTCACGCCCTGGCCAGTGCGTCTGCCCCTCCCCCACGCTACGCTAGCATTAGCCACAGATCTGCTTACAGCTCTCGCCTTGATAATCCCATATACGCACAGGGGAGGTACACATGTGCTGCTAGGTAGCTCTCAACTTAATGACGTGAGCAGCTCCACAAATCCTTACGTGGAATTTTACGCAAGTCAGATCTACCCCCTCAGACCATTCACTAAACCTTATAGCCAAAAACACATAAGCCAAAAATATACTAATAGCACGTACTAAAGAGCACATTAAATAAATAAAAAGTCTAAATACATTTTATTTCAGCATGTCACCTTTTTGCAAGAATGCTTCCGTGTACCCTGTATACCTTGGATAGTTTTATTTTTAGTCTGGATTTATGCAAGTTTTTTTATTTATTTTTTTTACGTAAATAGAGCTATTTGTGTTATTGTGTATCACGTTGACCAGAACGTAACTTTGGGGCATCACAGCGTAGCGTCCTGTGGTGACGTGTGGTTTGCTGAGGATGGCATGAGTGCCTTGAAAGCCCCAGTCAAATGTAGAAGTAAGAGTATGTCAGGAGTGGTCACTCCTGTGCGGCGTGACTTTAGGGTGACACACATACGGCTTTTTCTCGGGCGTGACAGACAACCACGCGGACATGATGGAGGTGGACGGGGATGTGGAGATCCCCCAGAACAAGGCCATGGTGCTCCGCGGTCATGAGTCGGAGGTGTTCATCTGCGCCTGGAACCCGGTCAGCGACCTGCTCGCCTCAGGGTGCGTGTGCCGCTCCGCTGCCTGTTTGGCCCGACGCTTTAGCCGTGAGCGGGGGGGGGGGGTCACCTGTCAGGGAACATCCACTCAGAACAGACCCCCGCCCTCCCACCAACAGAGCTGCTGCTTGTTCTAGTGATGAATAAGTACTGTCAACCCCCCCCCCCAAAATGCCGTGGGCACGTAACATGACCTCCAGAAGCGGCGTGGGGGTGTCAACCTGTTTCACCACCCTCAGAGACTCTGTTTACATTAACCTATTGCAGTTATTTATCTAGCAGACATTTTTTTCCAAAGCAATGCACAAAAGAGCAAGTGAGGATCAGACAACTTGGCCAGATAGTGTCCCTGCAGCAATTGAGGTTAAGGGCCCTGCCCATTGGCCCGGCAGTGACATCCGTCTGGCAGCCACGGGATTTGAAATAATGACCTTCCGATCGTGGGTGTGGGGTCGTCGCCTGCAGAGTCCCACGCTGGCCCCTGCTGTGTCTTTATCCTGAGTGACACTATGAGAGTCTGCTTTGCCAATACTGATGAGGCCTGTTCGTGCCCCCCCCCCCCCCCCCCCCCCCC
>JAODJW010000043.1:10338553-10354264 GCA_026777045.1 Hyperopisus bebe
TGGGGCACCAACCCATCACAGGGCACAAGGCAGGGAACAACCCAGGATGGGGCGCCAACCCATCACAGGGCACAAGGTAGGGAACAACCCAGGATGGGGCGCCATGGGCAGGTATAAGGCCTTGGTGGCAGGTGCAGGAAGATCAAGACGACAAAGGAGAAGGTCAAACGGAAACTAATAGAAGGTGGACTGGCAGATGGAAAAGTGACCAGGAAATTTCCTTACGTTTATGATTTCAGTAAATGTTTTGCATATGTAGAGGATTAATATATCTCTCTATACTCAATAGCTAAGGAGGTCATGACAAAAATGCTGACCAGCATACATTGGTTGTGTTAGGGACTGTAAATTCATCTTAAAATGTTGTGATGATTCTCCTTTTTAACTTTTGTTGGTTGTCTGAATGTAAGATGGTGCTTTTATAATGCCTGTGACTAAGTTGATAGTTGATATGGACCTTCAATCACTGGGACTCGTTACTTGTACATAGCACCTATCGATCAAGCTTTGACACCCTGGATGCGTTTTAATAAATATATTCAGACCAGCTGAGTAGAGTAGGTCTTTAACTCAGCAGGGCCAAATAGCATCGGCATGGACACCCGTGAGCAGAATCCGCAAGTTAGCATTGCGAATGACCGGGCAAGTGTTTTACTAAGGTTACTATGGAGATCATTTCATTCCCAGCTGAATAGAGTGGGGTCTCAGAGATTCCAAGCAGGAGCTTTGCTTTGGCTGGTAGGGAGTCGTCTGGGAGTTATAAGTCAACTACTCTGATCCTGGCTTTACACCCACGCAACGAGGGGGGCGAGACGCCCGCCAGTGCAAGCACCGTTAACGGGGGGGGAGTCGCCTTTCCCATCAGCCTCGGCGGTGAATTCCTGCAGGTACCTGCCACAGCAAAACACGAGACTGCCGAAATGCGGAGGACTCCTTGGAAATTTTTTTAGGAGCGCCATTGAAATAAATATCAGAATTTAAATTTTACTTTGCATTATTTATTCGCCTACCGGATGCCTTGATCTAATTTTAAACCTGTCTATTTATACGACTGGGATTTACTGAACCAGCCCTTGCCATGGAAGTGGTTCTTAGGATGTAACCATGGGCTTTTGGTCACAAATCCAATTCTTTAGCTTCTGTGCCACCTGCAACCCATAAATGTAATATGAATATAAACAACAAGTAATATAAATTTGATGCAGACTACAAATTTCAGTTGAACATGGCAAAATAAAAATAAAATGAAATCTTCTAAGAGCTTCGTAGTCCTGAGCAGTTTGAATACGCATCATACTATGTTTCAGATGTTTCTGCAATACTTCATGCATCCTGCTAATTTGTTTTGGTGCCATTAAGACGTACAATATGCCACGCTTCTCAGCTAAAACTGACACGGTTTCCATGGAAACCAGCAATGTCCCACTATGAAATGAACTGCATAAAAATCCCCTCCAAGGACAAACTTAGGTATTGGCACCCGCCCATCAGCTGTAAAATGATGTACTGGATAAAATTATAATGTGATGATATCAAGCGAATGGAGAGTTCAGTTTCGGTTCCAGGACGAGCTGAAACGAAAACGTGTGGCGATTAAGTTTTTAGATATGAAGGCCTTGAGCCTAAATGATCGTAAACACGGCCTGCTAGTCATTCCAAACTTTGTCAAGCTGGCCAGTGATAAAAACCTCAATTCAATATTTCAAGAGAAGTTAGATCATAATTTCTGGGCACTGGGGAGGGTCGTTGCCACCCTAGACTGAAACCTGCCCCCCCTCCCCCGTCAATTTTACATTTTAGTTAAATCAGACTTTGATTTATTACATAACTGTTTCTCTGTGTCCCTGATGAAATACTGATGAAATTTCATCTGCCTGAATTATAATTTATGTAGAGCTTTAGTACCTTAAATACTCCCTTATTTTCTAGATGCCTTATATTTATATTTAGTTTATTATGCCACCTCACAATGACCTCTGGCACTGTGTGGTCAGTATTTCCCAATCTGCTCCTCTGGAACCTACAGTCAGTCCATGTTTTTGCTCCTTCTGAGTTCTCTGCCAGACAGTCCACATTTTCGCTGCCTCAGTAGGGAGCTGGGACGGAGCAAAAATGTGGGTTGTGTGTGGGTCCCCAAGTATCGGATTGGGAAACACTGCTGTAGTGATTTCAAACGATCTTTTTTAAGCGTTCATAGCTATTAATGCCAATCCTTAGGGCCCTGTCAGGCCCAATGAAAGGCAGTACAGCAAAGAGTCTTTGTACACTGCCAGTTGGAGCCTCAGAACTAGAAACCATGGCCTAGTCTGAATAGTGAATAAAAAGTACTGAAGCATCACAAAAGGGCCTGAGCTGGTCAGCAGGTCATTTCAGCTTGGAAGGCGTGAATAAACATCTCAGTCGTCGAATTAAGCAAATTTTCAGCTCGTGTGGGAATCAAACAGAAAGCTCCATGGGCTCAGCGAAATAAAGAATGTATCAGACGCAGTGACTAATTAAGGGCAGCAGGGTGACTCAGCACTGGCTCACACCTCCAGGGTCACTGTAAAAAAAAGTTTGCTTCCCAGTGAAGCAGCACTATTGTTTGAGGAGCTTAATGATATTTAATGATTGTATGACTGACTCCCATTCTAGTTGTCATGGCACCCACGGAATATCTATAGAATGCATGCTTTGGTGAAGCAGTATCTTCACATTGAAGATGAGAAGCCAAATCAGCCCCCATGAATAACAGCCCCAATTCACTGGATAACTGCACTTCTCACCATGAATGGCGCAGATGTGATTATTACAGGCCTGAAGTATTTCCGACTCGCAGGATACTTTACTACGATGAGCAATGTGCAGCAATTAAATAATTTACATTTGCATTTTGAGTGTTGAAGTAGAAATTGGAAAACCAGTGTGGCATGAACACTGGTCATTATAGAAGACGTCATTCTTCTGTCATAGACGAAGATATGAGAATATCGCTATTGGTGCTTAATAAATAGAAAAGGAGGCTTTATTGAGAATATACTGTAAGCACAGAGAAAAAAAATCCTGGTTTACCATATAAATTGTACATCTGTAGGAACTGGAACATTTTTTTATCCATCCTTCAATTCATATTTAATTCACTTATTTCAAACTTCTCCATATTTAATGTGTGTTTAAGGTTCTTCTACACATCATTGCATCAGTACTGTTATTTTAATACTAAAACTTGAAAATTTTCATGCTGCTAATTTCTTGATTTGTTTTTCTCCTATAAGTGGGTCCATAAGAAATAATTTTTTCCCCCCTTTTTTTAAGATCAGTCATTGTATTTAATTGGCTTTGCATTTAAGGACTGCAATTACCACAAGTGCCTTAAAACAACAACAAGGAAAAAAAAACCTATCACTTTCAATTTATTTTTATATAGCATTCTCAGACAGATGGGCATAAAAACAAGGTTGTGGTATGTAGCATCAAAATCTCAAAATTAAAGCAGAATAAAGCACTGTCATGCTTCAGTGAGGACTGCACAACAGCGAACATCATTTATCAGACACGGACCACACTGTGATCTTCATATCACACCACATCCAAAAAAACAGTTTTCTTTTCTCTTTTTAAAAACGTTCGGAGAACCCCAAACGGCAGCCTGCCGACCCTCCGTTGTGCCCTTCCAAGGATGAGCTATTGAAAAGTTCGTGGAAAGCTTAGCGCATTGACATTTAACGGGAATAAATAAATAATACGTATGCCGTACTTGGAAGAGGAAAGCATTTCTGAGCAAATGGCTTGTTAAATCCTCTGCCTTTTGATTCCATTGTGCACCAAACCCATGAAAGGACTCAACTGGTACCTACAGAGTCACCAAAGGCGCCCAACCAAAGACGCTGAGATGGTGCGCAATGCAAAGCAGCCGTATTTGGCCTGTGCGAAGAGACTTCCAAAGGAGACACAGGCTCTCTCTGTGCTCCTGCAGTTAGTCATTCTGGCCTCGAACAAACGTCTTTTGACATTTTCTTTTCTCCGGTGGTGTAATTTTTCCGTCAATGTTGCCATTGATTTTTTTCCCCCTTCTTCCCCGCACTCCCTCTCCGCTTCGCCATCACAGCCGCTTATCTCCCACACCTTAAGCTTTTTTTTCCTCATCTGTGAAATTTCCCAAGGTCCCTGTCAGAAATCGTTAGATGTAGTAACTATTTCTGGAGTCCTGGCATGTGCGAGACAGGTGTCGAATTCGGCTTGGCCAAAGAATCCGTAAGAGGAACGTTCTTGATCCGTCTGAACAATTGAAGAGCATATTTCAGAACTCACTCACCATCAGTCTGTGGGGTACGTTTTTAGAAAATGTCTGTGGATTTAGTGCATTTCGGAAATTTCACGAAGGTTCTTCATCAGACTGAGTTTTGGTTCCTGATACAGTAAGGTATGATGAGGAAGCCTAACTTTGGGTCACTGGCAGACTCATCTCAATCACAACAAAACAATGGACTACTGAGTTTTGGAAATTTGCTGTTCATTTTCAACATGGAAAAGGGTGGAGATAAGATGGAACCTTATGAAACTGTCCATCTAAGTTGTTCTTTCACAGAGACCATCTAAACCAGGCATGTTTATTTTTTACGTGTATTTTTTTTTTTTTTTACCTTGGTTGATATGTAACAGGATTCTTGTTGCTTTTTCCTGATTATCTCCCGCCTCCCAGCTTCTTCCGAATGACTGACTGGGCTTTACTAATTCATTTATTTATTCAAGTAATTCATTTATTCTCCTGTTGCAGTGATGATGGCAGCCTGTTAGAGGGATCTGGGAACAGTAATTACTGAGTGTTTTCATTAGAACCACAGGAACTCACTCATTACTCACTTTATCCGAGCGGCTGCTATGTAATTGGTTCAGGGGTTATCCTGAGCACATCAAACCAAGATATCGCCATCACAGCCTATCTTCCTGCTTGTTCTGGTTCAGTGCACTCAGAGAAATTAGTGCAAACAACAGGCAGTGGGACCTCATTTGCTAATGGCAGGGCCAATTTCACAGTTACAGTAAGATTAAATTAGCCTAATTCATTTTCAGACTGAACATGCTCAACACTTTATTAACGTGATTTAAAGTGGATTAAAAAAAAAACATCGGAGATGTGCAAACAGATTCAATATGCGTACGGGACACGGACTGAACTTGGGCTCGGCCATTTGTACCATCTGGAAAGACGTCTTGTCAGCTGTAAAAGTGACCCTTTATAAGTTCACATGTTGAGTGTCTGACTTTAATCAGCTTTGACTGATTAAACTGTGGCACGTCTATATCAAACATGCATTCCAGCTTGTCCTAATGAGGGGGGCGGGGTTTGGGGTTACCTAGCTTGGTGAGGAATCACCGATTCCCCATTTTCTTCCGGAAAATTCTCTAATATATAGTGCATGTGAACAGATGCATGAGAAGCAGTTATGAAAGCCATTGAGCAATCGTGACGATTTTGAATCATCTAATTTTTGTAAGTTACTAAAAGTGCCAGACTTCGTTAACAGTCATCATCAATTTTTGAGTCATGAAATGCATTTAAGAGAGTTGAGATGTTCATAAACTGTGCGAGAATGTTTCTGCATGTGTGTGTGGGGGGACAATGACAGGCGGGAGGGTCATATATGAATTAAATTGTGGGGACCAAATGTCCCCACAATGTGATAAAAAAAATCTGCCATCTTGATGACGTGGGGACCACTTTCTTGGTCTCTACAAGGGAAAACTCAGTTTTATAAAAATCTGTGACAGCAATCAAAAAACTAAAAATGCCAAGAGTCTCGTCTTTTGTTTGGTTACTTTTGGTTAAGGTTAGGGCTGGGTAGGGGTTAAGGTCGTCATGTTGGGATTAGAGTTTTCCTCATAGAAATAAGTCCCCATAAAGATATGAGTACAGGTTTGTGTATGTGTGCATGTGGTGTGTCTGTGTGTGTGTGAACTGACAGTGAGCTCATTCCATGCCTACGGGGTCAAAGGTCAAAGATCTCAGCCTGGATGGCAGGCTGTAGGGGTGTGTGGTGGCAAGGTGGCGGCTGCCGGTTTGAGCTTTGGATTGTCTGCCCCTTTAAATCTGAGCCATGCATTCGGATGACAAGGAGAAAGGTACGTTTTTGGGGAGGGCTGTTATGGAGGTCTTTAGGTCTGTACTATCCTGAAGCATCAGCAGGTTCGGAAAATGGCTGCTAGACTGCAGACTGACACCGTACCTGGTTGGTTCTATAAGAACTGTAGTGGGACAGGTGAAAATGACCACACTTACTTTCGAGACCATTCTCAGTCCAAAGTGGGACACTTACGAATGACTCATTGTAAGATTATGAAGGCGTCTATGAACTTTGACCTCACCGGTCAGTACATGGAGGTGCTGCATTTGACATAATTGCCACCTCAATGAAGGAATTGCCTTCCTTACAGGGGGTGGGGGGGGGGTCCGGGTCTCTGCTGAAACGCCATCCCATAAGCCCCAAACAAAGAGCATCACATCATTTCAGGACAGGGTTTCATAAGAGCCTCCCATTGATCACAAGAACTCCACAATCCAGTCTGAGTGCTGATCTCCTGTTTCTAACCAAAATCCATTCCATCAAATAATCTTTTAACATAAAAGACCTAACATACAATTTGATGGACTGTCAACCCCTCCAGACTGCCCCCTACCCCATGACCTGAGCATCATGGACTCTCCGGGACTTTATCCTGGATAACCTGCGGAAGATGGATGGATGGACTGATACCTAATGAATGATGCACTGAGTATAAAATAAAGCATGAGCTATAAAGCATGTATATTTAAATACAGCAGGAAATATATAAACACCTCCTGGACTATCAATCACAACGCCCACTTTCAGACATCCTTAAAATGTCTCTTTCGAGTAAGCATAATGAATAATTCACGTCACAGACAGGCTCAGGGACATAAGTACTCGGTAAGCAGGGACCTGCCTCTACTTGGATTATAAATCGTTTGATTTAAAACCTCCAGCCTAATAGTAATAATAAAATAAATTAGATCATGTCAACTATAATACAGTATGGCATTTGGAAAGGATTAATTTTGAAAGATAAACGGGTGCCTTGATGTTTTGGGTGAGTTTTGCGTTCGTTGGTCTTTTTTGTGTTTTCTTTCTATTTTTAAGATAGAACTTTATCTTTAAAGACATGTGAATGCTCGTATACCCATCTCTATATAATCATTTATTTTAAATATTCTGCTTAGCGAAACATTAGGGCTATTCCCATCTTCCATGCCTACAGGGATGTGAGTTCAGCATTTCAATGTGCTTTGTGGTGTTTAAACCGACGTGGCCAGATGTGGACCTTGTCGTAACAGGAGTTTAAAAAAATAATAATAATGGTGGAAAGAAAAATCTACACCGCTCTAGGGCTTTGGCCAACTATGAACCGTGTAAACCATTGCATTTATTTCAATTAAACCTGGATGGAAAAACATAATAGCAAAGGTTTGAAACTTGACAGCTTACATGGGTGATTAAATTAACTCATACAGCTTCTGATGTTTACTTTAAAGGCATAATATGCTTCCATGAATACAGTTAATACAATTATTGCATGTATTCCTCTTACTTGTACCTGCTATCCTTTCAGATGGAAAAAAATATCTTGGGCTGGAATTAGAGTCAGTATAGAAAAAGAAAAACAGCAGATTTTCTGACCGACCTCATAGCTGGTCTCCATTTGGCATCCATACAGCCCACACTAAGCATCACAGAAGACGGTGCCTTTTCCCTCCGAGACGATATGCAGATCAAGCTGACAGCCGTGTGCTAATCGGGCTGAAATCTTTAAAAGTTGACTCGGTAAAAATAAGCATGTTTATCTGACTGGGGATAAAAGAGAATGGCATATGGGTGTTCATTTGCAGAAATAAACAAACGGCAACTTTGCTCCTGCTCAGGATTGCTGAGAATTTTCCTTCTCCTCCACAATAAAGTCAAACCACACTCGTGATAAAGAAAAGCTCCACTTCGATGACAAAAACAAAAAAGATTGCAGCAGTTTAGAATGTCGTTGAAGTAACCTGATTTATTTTAAAGAGTGAACTGTAGATCTGCCATCAAGATCTTCAAAAATCGTATTCCAGCCCTAAATTTTGACTGCAGTGATTCTTGACAAACTTAGGTGTTTCAAACAGGGCCGAGTGAAACCTTTAGCGCCTCGTCTTTGCTGGCTTTTGTAAAATGTGATTTGAGCACCATAACATTTCCAATTCTGGCAGCTTGATTCTTCCACCACAGAAAGGTTAAACCGCGAAGGTGTCAGAGAGCAGTTCTTTGAGAGACAGTAACCAGCGCAGCATCTTCTACGTCCACGGACGCAGCCCAGAAATAACTGTCATTCGAGATTCAGTTTCTTAAATGCAAATGCACAGGGTGTGTGAAATATCCTTAAAAGTGCTTGTCACAAACAGGAATTAATCACCAAACGATCTGGGATCTCGGTGGATGGGGGGGGGGGGTGCTTCAGCAATATTTTTTCACATTTCCTCTTTCTGACACAACTCAAGGAAAAACTTGTATTGTGACATGACTCATATTTGCACATTTCCTGACAAGAAAGGCACTTTCTTTGCTGCAGAATCCCACCCCCCCCACACACACAGACCTTAGGTTTACACCTGAATCAACCCACATTGTCACTAAAGCCAGTTAATTCCTATTGGAATGGCCTATTTTTGCATAGTTGGCTGACACTTCGTAGGGTGGTGTATTTTACGTATTTAAAGCATGTTCAATTCATTACGGAACAAAAACTATTTTTTGCTTATTCATTATTGTTCTGTCTCATTTCTTTTTCTCCAGTGGAGGTCAATGGTTTTCAGGAAGCACAAAATAATCAGTAATAATCACTGAGCCAATTGTACAGAAACTTAATTCATATAATGGATAGTTTTTGTTTTACGTGTTACTTTTATGCAAGTTTTTGTTTGTTTCCCTTCGCAGCAAAGTAGCTCCATAGGTTTCTCTCTGCCAGGGTTGAGGGTTTGAGTGCCGTACTGGCCTGTGTGTGTGGAGTTAGCATGTCCTCCTGTCTTGTCTTATTACATCTATTGTTTCTCTGCTTGGCCAGCAGGTGTCACTAGCCATTCTGTTCTTTTCTATGTTTAGTACCTGTCGCAGTGCCTGATGTCTTCCCCTGTTCCCTGGGCCGTTGCATAGCTGAATGGACTGTGCTTTTCTAATGTTATGAGGTCAAGGCTGGCCATGCTGGACATTTTGAGTTTTGTTTCCCCTTTTATTATTTATATTGTGCTAATGTTATTCAGCATTGGTTTTAGTCCCTGGTTACCCTTGTTTCTTCTGTATTAGTATTTTCTGGTATTTGAGCCTTTAGTGTCTTATGATTGTTAATGACCCTCAACTGTTCCTTGTTGCTCCTTAGCCACAGTGTTTGACTAACTGGCTACAGCTCACACCTGTCCCTTTTTCAGACCTTGTCATCTTTGTAAATGTCGTGCCTGCCCACACCCTTTTTCTCAGCCGGTTATTGCATTGGCTTCCGTTTCTTGACTGCGACACAGTCTCCCGCTTGCTCCCAGATGTCGTGGCTGCTGTTAGTGTTGTAGACGTTTCTTCTGCATGTCCCTGCATGTAGGAATAGCCCCTATTAGCTATCTGTAGCCCATCTCCTGTGTTTCGCTGCTTGGGGTCCCTTTTGTTTCTCGCTTCTGTTGCTATTCACTAAAGTTTGCTCATTTTCTATAAGCTGCTCTGTGGATTTCCACACCTTCCCCATGCCCCAGCTGTGGCACGTCCTGTGTTTTACCGGATTCCAGGTCCTCCAGTTTCCTTCTGCCATCCAAATATGTGAATTTAGGCTGACTGGCACCTCTAAGTTGTTCTCAGTGTGTGTGTCTATATGCCCTGTGATGGATGGATATCCCCTCCAGGCTGGATCGCATCGTTGTGCCCAATGCTGCCTGGGATAGACTCCAGGTCCCGGTAAACCTGTCCACAGCAGGCAGATGGATAGATTTTTTCCCCCTTGTATCCAAATGGTTTTCTAACACAAACAGCTCAAGTTCATCCACAATACAGGTATAGAGGGAGACAAATGTATTATGAATGGAAAGGAGACGGCATTTGTATATAATGCATAAAAGATGCAATTATCACGGAAATGAACCTCATTTGTCAGAGGAGTTTACAGTTGTTTTAATTTTTGTCCCACTTTATAAATACTGACTTTTGCAATGAGTCCTGGGTTTATAATATCTCTGCAGTCTCATTAGAGTCAGGAAGAAGAGCTTTGCAGTGATTTTATATAGCCATTCTCGCAGCCATGTGCATATGCCTGTGTATGTCCTAAGTCAGCCTTGGGTGATTATTTTCTATTAAGGGCCAAATCTGACCTTTAACCTGTCGGCGGGGGCCACTTTTTAATGGTCCATCTCACTTCCCATGAAAGCTACACTGAAAGGTGCGTTAGATTTAACTTTTACAAAAACATGCAGATATCAATAGGACGGCTGCATTTCCATGTTTAATTTTATTACTATTTCAAAGGCAGATTTAGGGTCAAAACTTGTTCATCTTCATATATTCGAACATAAAAGCATACACGTTTTTTGCATGTGCCAGTATATACAGCCCTCTGAACTTAATGGAAATATTGGTGGGGCATTTCCAGTAACTGGCTACAATGTGTAAAGAGCAGTTTTGTTTAATTATAAGCAACACATTAAACGTGTGAAAACACGGCATTGTGAAGGTAAAACTTCAGAAAAGATGCTCTAATCTCAGTTCAACACCGTTTCTCTCCCTTAACAGCGATCTGTGTGACTGATTAGTCCGCCTAAAAAAAAAACATTAGTCCAGGCATGTCTTGGCAAATGCCCAAATGCGTAAAACATTACAATGTCAGGTTATAAAATGAAACCAACATCCATCCATCAATCTGTGGGGGCCCAGTGAGCCAGGAGCCCATCCCAGGAAGCACTAGGCAGGGGCCACTCTGGAGATGGTTCTAGTCTATTACAGGGCTTAGTAAGTCAGGCTGCTGTGGGCAGAAGGTTGCTGGTTCAAATCCCGCCATTGGGGCCATGAAGGTTCCCCTTAACCCTTATCGCTCCAGGGACTGCCTGACCCCGCTTTCTCAACTATATGTCCCTTTGAGTAAAAGCATCTGCTAAATAAATAAATGTACAATGTAAATGAGCAATTCAGAGACATCAGTTTACTTACCCATCTTTTTGGACTGCAGAAATCACAGAGCAGGAATGACAGCCACAACCCTGAGGATATCTGGCAATAGTAATGAACACTGAGCCTCTGCTGTGAAAAAGTCTGTAAGAATAAATTAAAAAATTTTAAAGTGCCTTAATTACCAACACTAGTTAACTGGAATCCTTTAGTCCAGGCAAGCAGGTGAACAAATATCAGCCTTTGACAGCAAACATGTTACTTTTGCAGAAGATCCCCCCCATTGCACCACCATGCATTATGAATTATGGCGTGGTCAAGAATCAATATTTTTAGATGTTAAACAAAAACAAAAATCAATGTACATGACTTTTTCTCTTAGCTTTTTATGGTGTCACTTGTAAAGTAATCTTTAATCAGAAGGAACTGGTCAGGTATGAACTATATACAGTCATCTACAAGAACAAAAATGGAAGTATTCAAATATTTAGTTATGGTGCATGCACAACACAGTCAATATCATAAAACAGCATTCCTGTCACCAATTTTTGGAACAAATTAATTTTTCACAAGTCTGATTATTTCCTTCTGACAACAGGTGTTGTATCATGCGAAATGTTCTAATTGCATCCAGTTGTTTTGATTTTTTTTAAATAAAAAATTCTTTCTTTTATTTCTGCAGTGTGTGCAAAGTGCTGGATGCAGCTGCACACCCAACTAGGCTAACCAATCAGCACCCCCACCCCAAGACAGATGACAGACATCTTCTGCCTGAACTTGAATTGAATTCAAGTTAACTCTGTTCCTTACCCTGAGTTATCTGAGTTAAGACTCCAGAAGCACAAACAAGGCAAAAATGTAATTTTATATAAGAAATAGAGGTAATTTTTGATAAAAATCATCTAAGAAAATAAATGTTGGCAAAGAAAAATAAACACACTATTTGTGCCTCATTCTGCTAATATTCTGTCAATTCAATAAGCTGTTAAATAGACTTTTGAATACACACAGTTCCTCAAAACTGAAAAATCTATATAACAAAAGACAGACTAGCCGCTTCGACTTACAGAATAATCATATTCATGTATTATGGGCTAGAAGGACTGTTGAAACTGAAGCCTCGTATCATAAGTAATGCGTTGAGTGCTCAGCCACTTATTCCAGTGAAATGGATTTTGTTCACTGCAGCCTGCTGCGGTGGGTCTGTCATATTGTCATGACAAACACCGGCCTGCAGGTGGCAGTGTTAATCTGCAGTTTTATCTGCAAAAGACGTGACGCGAGTTATGAGGCTTATTTTTAAATGAGACTCGAGCTCTTTCGTCTCAAGTCTCACTATGCAGCTGCAGCACAGCAGCATGGCGGTTGCTTACAGATTTAAAAATTAATTAGCGTAACACGAAACGTCTTATCAAAGTCGAAAATGATGGTTCACATGAAAGGCATCCCAAGGCAAGGTACCGCAGCGCGGCTCGCCTATGGATGCATCCTGAATGTAAACGGCGGCTGGCCCGCCCGCAGCGACCTTATGATTTATGTCACTTCCATAACAAGACCGCCCCCGATCCCCAGTACCCAAAATAAATAATCAAAATAATAAATATATAGATGGGCATATATAGGTGTCTTTGCCCAATAGGCAAGTGCATGCTGGAATATTTACGGCGGTTCGTTTTCACTCATACGCATGAAAAGCGCATCTCGTCTACTCTTATAACACCAGTCAGCTGCCGGCTTTATTCCGCTTTGATAAGTAACAGACTTCTTTCTTTTCTTTTTTTCCCTTCTTTTTCTGAAAATTTAGCGAGTGGGGACTTCGCAGTAGAGTCTGGGCGGAGTGGTTACTCCTGAAAACTCCGACGTGTCCAGCTGCTGTGTGTAATCCCACGGGGAGTTTAAGCGGCATTTACAAATGGGTAGGGTTATCGGGGTGCCTTTCCAGAGCCAGTTTTCCCACTTTTGCTCGTTTCCTTTTTTACTAAATCAGGGGGAAAATGTTTATCTGTGTCAGAAGAGCAGGTCAACCCTGCCAAGGACTAAACCTTCAACGCCGCACCGGGCTGCAGCGCGAAATGACGCGTCTTGCTCCGACAGAAACCAGCCCCAGAAATTCTTGTTTGTCGGCAAAGGGGCTTTCGGATTTCGAATGATTCAAGGATCAGCAAGCAAACAGAGGAATAGTGCATATCAACGGATCCAAATCCAAAACGCTTTATTTATTATATATTCATAGAAACTACCAACATTGCCTGCTGTCAATATTCCCAACACCATAGGACTGACCTGCCTTTTGCTAATGCAGTTTTGCTTAGGAAAAGGATAGACATTCTGACCTGTTATGCATTTATTTTAAATCAATGACTTGATGGCTACAATTTACTTCTGCACAGTCCCTTTGAGTCCATTAGTAATATCAATGTATGCTGTACTGAAATTCTGGGGGGAGGGCAAAATGACACCACGTGAAAAAGACTTTGACTTTGAAGTTGCTAAATCTTATTACAAATGTAGCTACAAAGGTGGATGAAGTTGGATCCCAATTAGCGGTATGCCTATAAAAGAGGTCGGACAATCAGCACTTTCATATGAAGTGTTGGGGGGGAAGTTACAAATGTACAGGTGGAATTACAGACAGGTGGAAAGTTCAGGTCCAGAACGTACACATCTAGACCAAGGTTTTGTTTTAACCAGCCACTTAAGGACTCTGTGACTGGGACTTTTTATACTCAACCGGTTGTTTGAAATAAAACCTTGATCTGGATTTGTACCTTCTGTATCTGAATTTCCCGCCCCTGTCTGTAATGGATTACTTTTGAGAGTAACTTCCCCAATACGGCTCATATGTGAGTTTTCACACCAACATGGTGTTTGAATAAGGCAGAGAGTCGTGCCTGAATTGCCAGTCCATCAGTCAAAAAAAGTGCTAAATTATTTCATGTGTCATGGGGAACAATCTCAAAATTCATGCCTGCCTATGCCAAAAACATTTTAACTGTATTAGCAAAGCAGTACAGTGATCAGAAATGAAACGTGTCCAATAGGGATTAAAGTACATTGAATGGGATAGTTACTCAACACCACAAAAGTGATGGAGAGCTGGAATTTATGGCAGGACTGCTGTTTGGAAACTGTTTGTATCCAAGGCCAAAGCACAAAGACACTAAACAGAATGCAAGTTGCCCAAAATGAGGACCCACGAGTAATGGAAAAAAAAAGTCTTACAATCTGATGAGTCACCTTTCATCTCATTTTCTGTATCTATGCTGGTTTCTGTTTTAAAGGAAGCCAAATGCTGCCTGCAGCCAACAATGTATGGGCAGCCGTCTCAGTAGGGTCGTTAGGTCCAGCGATTGCTCTGCTTGATTCTGCAACGGTTACAGAAAGTGGCGTTATTTTGTAGGACCAGGTACACCCTATGGTGGCAATGTGGTTCCCTCCCGATGCTCCCAGATCCCAGATGATAATGTCCCTTTTCGGTCAGCTGAACGGCTTCAGAAGTGGTTTCACGAACACAAGGTTGAATTCAGTTTCAAACCTTCCATGGCTTCTAGTAAAGATTACTGAACCTTTACGGGAAGCTGTGAAGTAGACGTTCATTTCCACCCCCTTCATCACTCAAAGAACCAGAGGCTTTTCTTCATGAAAAATGGTCCCGTATCCCACTATGAACAGATCGAGACTTGGATGACATCATTCCAAGCAGGATTAAAGATACTCTGAAGCCAAAGGCCCCTTGAGACCCCTTTTGTCCACTGGCTGTAAATTATAAATATACAATACAGTACTTATATGTGTTTTTCATTTCACTATTCTTAACCACAAGGATTACACAGTGCTAGATTTGAGGGAAATCCTCTTCTTACAATATGGGCTTAAACCGAATCCTTCTGAAAAACAATGACTATTCTGTGTGTTAGATGCAAATGTATGACCACACTTTATATTTGCATAGTATACAGCTACTACACATACACAGCGAGTGTTGAGCATTTCTCATCTAGAACTACAAATCCAGACCAAGGCTTTGTTTCTATCAACCAACAGAGTACTCTATGATTGTGACACTACTCTCCAAAATCTTCATCTGGTTCTGTAGCTTCTGGACCTGAAATGCCCAACACTGTACACAGTGCACAGAACTTCTGGAGGCAGCTGGTGTTGGACATAGAGGTGAAGGGAGGGTTTTTATGCATGAAAAACAGGGGAGTTCGTACAGTGTGCTTGTAGGTGTTGGTTGGGGGAAGACAGACGTGGGCGCTAGTGGGGAGTGCTATATAAAGATGTCACTGTTATCTTCGGAGACCTTTTGAACTGACATCTGGGGAGCAATTTGCTCATGCTGCCCATCAGCTGGCTGAAAAGAGAGAGAGAGAGAGAGAGAGAGATAAAAGGCAGCTTCCCATAGCCCTGCCTGCACAAGCAAGGGACAGAATCAGAAGTCGATACCAACTTCACTTCAAAACACTAACGGCGGAGGAGTTAAACGAGAGGAAAGGCTGGCGACTGTGTGGTGCTGAAAAGCAGATGTGGAACCCTAACCCCCCCCCCC
>JAODJW010000043.1:10355342-10366626 GCA_026777045.1 Hyperopisus bebe
TAGTTTCAGGGGTTCTCCTCATGCTTGTTTTATTTATCAGCCTTTTTACCACTGCTCCATCTTTCCCCACCTCCACCCTTTCAGGTTCCCGCCCCCCTCCCCTTTTGATTGGCAGGGACATTAGCTGGATGGATCTGGTTGAAGGAAAGGACTGGGTGGGATTGGCTCACGGTGGGCTCCCATGGAAGCTACCTGAACTGAAATATCCTGCAGATGCAGACTCAGTGAATCATGGCTGCATTCAGGCGGCTTGCTGTGTCTGCGGCAGCTGCTCTGGTTAACAAGCAAATCTGGCATTTGAAATTCAATTTGACTTGGAAAATTAAGCCAGTGAGACACTACGACAAAACAATAATACCAGAAAACAAAAAAAGCATGCCGTATGTCTGTGTTGTTCCCATTTCTTCTATTCTGTCCAATTCTTGACAATTTAAAGGCTCGCTGAAATACACCGTCGCATTTATTTAAAAATACTTTTTAAAATCTCAAATCAACTTATGCTATGCAAAGAGTGGAGGACTGAAAAACGGGAAGCAGGTATTTGTTAGAGTATCTTCGCAGACGCCAACCAATCAAAGAGCTTGTTCACTGCAGAGAGACAAGACCTACACTGCAGTACCTGAACATCTCAACGCTAGACACTCATTTAAAAAGCGTGAACACAATCCGCCTTGTTCGTCACGCCTAGTCAATTCATTTAAACAATTTAAAAACCTGTTTATATTTGGGATTTACCCCCCCCCCCAGCTGTTAATAAAGACTATTTTTAGTATATCACATGGTTTTTATGACAAAATGGTTTTGCCTATTGGCATTTTCAAACAATGCTTCCTCAATTTCAATGCATACATGAAAAGGTTAGCCAGCAATCAGTGTTTACTTGCTGCCATTTTTTGAGTGGGATAGGGGGGTCATTTAATATTGTGAAAAGAACGGGATCCTCCAGGTGTTCAGCATTTTTTTATTCATGAAACCTTTCAGGTGTACCCACAGTGTGTAACTACACTACAGGCTAATATTCATGCAGATTCTCTCTGTGTCTTGGATGGTAACTGATGGTAAATCCGATGGTGTGTGGAATTTCAATGCTTTCCCCTTATTTGTGCAGGTTTTATCTGAGCAGTCCAACAACGCAAGGTTAGATTAACTGGCGTTTCTAAATTGTTTATAGTGTCTCACTGTGAATATGAATGGATGTCCTACGATAGAAAGGCATTCCATCCTGGGTCACCTACCTTGTCCCTATGCATGCTGGGATAGGTTCACAGTGACCCTGTACTGAATAAGGGATATGGTGAAACACCATGTGTAATCGTCAAATCTTGCAGACAGGGTAGCTTACCAACCCTCCATAATTTGCAAATGGTCTTTGGTATTTCTTCAAACTGATGTGCAATTCAAACATTTGCATTTTAAATACTTTTTGTGGCGTTCAGTTCATAGCCATACCCCTAGTCTGTCTTGAGCTAAGAACGGCTCTTTCATCTGGATTCAGAACCATGGAAATTATGCTTCTGAACCAACAATTTAAGGCCCTGAATTGTTACAAAAACCTAAATAAGAAAAAGGATTGAATGTCATTTGTATTTTGAACAAAAGAGACAGAGTTCCGCCTCAAAAAGTAAATATCACAGATAAGCTGCTATTGAATTGTGAACTGCCAAATATCCTTAATTGTAATTTATTTCTTTGAATTTTCTGCTAAAAATTGTGCCCAAAACAAATTATAGACATTCAGCCATAAATACAGTGAAACTGGATAAATCATAGAAGCAATTCAGCCAAATAACAAGGTGTGAGTCAACTAAACATCAGGTTTAGAAGATTGACTTGTAGGCCATTACAGTCTAAATGGCCATCTATCTATCTAAAAAGTATTTCATCAATTAAGCTGCTTTTCCTTGGTCAAATGTACCACACCGACGTGAAAAAATGCAAGCTTTTAAAATGCTCAAGTAACACCATACAACGATAAATGGTATTTTAAAAGTGAAAAGTCAACAAGAAACATGGAGGAAGATCAGCTCGCCCTCTGAATCAAACCCCATCTGATACGTAACCTCCTGCATATGCCCTATTCAAGAAAGTGTGCTGATTGGCAACTTGATGCTTCCTTTATGGTTAATAAGATCAAATAGGAATCACTCAAATGCACAATCTCACTTTACTGGAGGCTGCTCATTGAAAGTGACATCTTTAACTTCCAAGTGAACCCAAAACATATAATATGAAAGTAGATATATATGAACGTATATGAACATCATTCAAGCCTGTCAAGGTGTAAACCTTGAAGAGTGCACTACGTTGCATGTTATGTGCCATATAACTCTTAAGTTCTCATTGTGCCTTATCAGGTAATTATAGTAATTACACAATTTTGGCGCGAGCAGGATGCTGCTGACAGACTTTCTCGATTTAAAGGCACGGTGTTAGACCTTGTGAGTCTGCGGAGGACTAAACCCATCATTATGAAAACTGAACACAAGGCTGAGCTCTAATACCAGCTGGCAAGTACAGAGAGGTAAGGACCCCCAATAATTACTGGTGCGTCCCTGGGGGGTGTTCCAGGTTGTCTCATATATGGGAAACAAACATCAATAATAATCAAGCTAAGTAACTTGAAAGGGATTTTTCAGGTCATAATATCTGGGATTAGACTAAAAGACATGGATTGAAATTAGGCCTAGAACCAATAACATTCATTGACTTTACACCACCTCTCTTAGTGAGGGTCAGAGGGAACAAGATGAATGAATGACAGAGTCACTTTCTTCTGCTACAATGACTGACATTTCTAACTAGCCAGCATCAGCAACACAGTAGTTTTCTTTGACAGCACTTGGCAGGGCTAAGGACCAAACAGTGGCTTAATAGAATAATTAATGAATAATGTAGCATTTCTGGGAAATGTAAGCATACATATAAAAACGCATGCAGAAACTCACCTGTATGGCACTGTGATATATAATCCGTATAACATATATTTTGGGGGAAAAAAACTGTCAGGTGGGTTATTTAGTAAAATAATTAGTGAAATAATAGGTAGGTCATTCAGCTAAATAAATTCTAAATCTCATCACGTTTGTTAAGCATGTTGGACAGAGTTCTCAAATGTAATTGCTCACTGTATGTACAACATCGGGTTGTACTTAGACATACAATTAATAATTCATCTGAACAAACCTGACAGTAGCATTTCCCACACAAATATTCCAATGGGGTCACTCTCCCCAGCGACCAGCTGGCCTCACTGCGATTCTCAGCTGGCCTCACTGCGACTCTCAGCTAGTCCCGTAGAGCCTCGGGGGGGGGGGGGGGGGGTGGGGGGGAGCGACTCTGAACCAATTACCAGGCTGAAACCACCCTCGCACCTGCATCCTCCTAACGATGGCGCTGCCCAGCCACCTTAATCATCTCCTCGGCATACGTCTGGCGCTCCCTCCCAGTAACACATCAGGAAATCTGCAAGGCGGCCAGAGAAATCGGCGTGCAAAACAAAACACTGAAAACATTCAGGTAGGGAGAGTTCCCATCCCGGCCTCTCCTCCATGCTGTCTGATCTTGTCGTACGATGATGATACAAGGAAATACAGTTAAATACTATATTCATGGATAAATTAATATCTACAGTTTCCACTGGATAAAATAATGTCTGCTATTTTCACTGGTAAAATCAGTACCCCTTCAGTAATAACTGTTTTATTATAAAGCAAAGACAAATATACACAACTGTGTGAATCTTTCAATTATTTCTGTTTTGTTTATGTGGCTCAGTGGGTCAGGGTGCTGTGCCTCTGATCAAAAGGATGCTGTTTCAAATCCTACGGTCAGCAAAATCATTACTGTTGGACCATTGAGCAAGACCCTTAGCCCCCAATTCCTCCAGGGACTGGCTGTGATCTGAAAAATGTAGATTAATTAAACGTAAATACAGTAGTTTGCTGTGAAGGTGGATGTGGAAGAATTGTGGTGTTTACTGAACATAGTATGATGAAATAGTTTACACACCAGTGACACGGTGTACACATTTATATAAAGATATGTCTTTGTAAGGGAGTGATATTGGCACAGGACATGCATCAAGAAATGCATCGTGTTCACTGGTCTTTAACTTGGATATCAAGTGAGGTAAATTCCCGCCCCCACACCCTCCCACACCCCCTACCCGTCTGCCTCAACAAACTGTATTGCCATGGTGAGAGTCTTACACGACTGATGTTTAAATGTAATTCAGTCATGCAGTTATGCGCATGCGGTCAGGCATTCAACATGCAATCTTCTGAGCAATGAAGATGAAATGGATTTTTACCCCCCCCCCCCCCAATATAAATAGCACATATCTTTGTAGAGTCTTAAAAAAAGAAACCCTAGCTTATTGTTTTTCTGAGTTTCTGAGGAGTAATTCATGTTTTAAAATAAACTTCCCTGGAAGCCACATACCTTTTACTGATTGCATGTTTCATTTAATTACCAAATTTACCGCACGGCTCTCAAATTCAATGATTGTGCAAAAGAAATGTCTGCTTATTTTTGGCAAAGATAATGCTCTCTGCTGTGATCACTGAGGCAGTTTTAAAGGGTAAAAAGGCGTGACAGTTTTAGTTTTAATTTTGTCAATCATTGAGATTTACAGCAATGCATACTGCCGGTTCTCCAACAGCAGAGGGAGACAGAGTCCCAAAGCAGACCCACGATGCTTTTGTGGGAACAAGAAGGTCTGAGCAGTCTACTGCTCATACCCAAGCTAAAGTTCACGTATTGTTCATAATTAAAGATCAATTTTTCAAACCTTGTTCAATCCGTCTTAGAGTCAGGAGACAATCAGGAAAAAATCTTGTCAACCAAGGCAAAAAAGGTATGTGTAAAAACTAAACGTGCGAGGTTTAGTTTGACCAGCTTACATGAATGATTTTATTAATAGGTCGCACACAAACTTTCATCAGATCCCACTTTCATCTCCACCTTTTCCCATGTTTAAAATGAACCATAAATATCCAAAACTCACTAGTCCATTTTTTATTTTTTTTTGTTTCCGAGATGAGGCCAACAACTCATCGGAGTTCTACTTACGCAAAAATGTTCTGAGGGCAAAAGGAAAAATGATTGGTTCAGAGAGATAACCAGTCAGATTATAGAGGAGGTGGGTCCAAGCAACTGGAGGAGGCCGGAGCAACCAATCAGATGTCTTAGACCTGTCTCCTAGGCCACCTTGTAGTTTAAGTCTAAGAGAACAGGCAGGACCCTCTTCCATCCTGCCATGTCTTTGCAGCTGAGTGAAGACCAGCAGCCCCCACCTGCACCCATGGCACGTCCTGGCAGTCGCGCAAACAGCTACCTTCGATAATCTTTATCGTTCTGCTAGCAATCTAACATCACAACCCTGCCACAAACCCCAGTCGCGATCGACCTTGTGTTCTGATAAAAGCTTTTGCATGATATATGCTTGCCCATTTTCACTATTCTGTTTCGTCTCAGGTTATGCAATAAAAGTAGGATTTTTTTTTTTTACATTTTCCAGCACCCCATTTAAAGGTTTGTACTCGATGTGTGCTGTGGAGGCATTTTACTGTAATCTTGCGATGCTGATTAATTAGTGACAATGTTTGGTTAATTGTGTAATTTATCGCATTTATTGATATGTTACCTATCCCACAAATCTGCAGTGTGTGCCTCTGCTTGTCACCTACCAGAGGGCTGCATACACTCTTAAACACCTTCCTCCCAGCTGTAACACAGGACAAGCTCCAAATGGGAAGAGTCCAAACGCAGCCATTTCCAAAATCCGAAACACAAATCTAGTCCCCCAAGTCATTAGTCGGGCAAGGGTCGATCAGACACAAACAGAGTACTAAATCCAGAAGCACAGGAAGAACACACGGGAAATGAGTCATATGCAAGGCAATCGTGAACCCAATCTAATTTTCAACCTGCAAGTTAAGCAAGAGGAAAGACTCCATAAACAAAAACAGATAACAATGCACAGGTTACAATAATGCCCAGTGGCAAGAATGGTCCATTCTAATGAGGGGGTGTACAGATGGTTGTGTATAGGTCAACCCACATGTGAGAGGGTGTGGCCACGGAAAAGTCCCCCTAATGCGGCATTTCCCACTGCCTGCACTCTGGAGTAGGTCCCTCGTCCCCCCTCCCAACTCACTATTTAACAAAGTTATTAAGCCAATTAATTACACCAATTAAAGTATGTAAATGCTTAAACTGACATATTTTTCTAAAGCAATGTTTCCCGATCCGGTCTTTAGGGACGCACAGAGAGTCCATGTTTTTGCTCCCTCCCAGCTCCTGGGGGGCAAAAATGTCGACTGCCTCTGGGTCTCCGAGGACCAGATTGGCAAACACTGCTGTGAAGCATAGGCCACACAATGGAGTACTCTTACTAATAGTTATGTAAAATGTAGATTATGCCTACCCCCCCCCCCCCCCACCTGATTGATTAATTGGTCAGATTGAAAATACGGCAGATGCAAGGCATCCACAGGGCCGTATGCAAATGGGCCCAAGACATGTGGAGAACAGAGAAGGACCTGAATGTTTTAACAATCCATCTTTCATTAATTATACATATAATGTGTACTGGTTTGAATGTGCTCTTTTTCAACCAGTTCTAATTGACCAGCTTCTTTGTAAAGGGTCATAATATAATTTCTAGTTTTCCCCTTGCTGTTATCGAAATTGACCCACCGTAAGTTCAGAGTGGTGCCTGATTCATAGTCTCCAGGCCAATTAGTTTATAAAAAACGCCACACCAATTATTTCCCTGAAGCATTCAGCGGTGTGCGGCTGTCTGTGAATAATTTGCCCTCGTTTTGAAAACACATCACACGACAAGTAATGGAAATTTCTCTTACGGGAGGATGCAGTAGTGCAGAAAACATGGTTGCATAAGTGTTTGCGACAAAATTTCCTTATGAATCATTTTGCAGAATGAGGAATGATCAGGCATGGAATTCTGTTCCATTTTTAACCTGAATTTAACTTCCCATCAAAGTCAGCTGTAGAGTCGGGATGGATACAAATTATGTATGTAATTATGTGATTGTCCATGTGTGTATGCAGGGCATCCACACTTTCACTTTCTTATTTGATCTTTCACGCTCCTGCAAGAAATCTCAAGGCAAATCTATATTATTCCATTATAAACCTAAAATTAGCTACATCAAAAGCCTTGACGCATTTCGCAAACCCTACAGACTATTTACAAGGTAAACTGTTACATGCATGTAAATGCATGTGCAGACTAGTCTCGAATTGAAAATCTCACTCCAGCCAGCTGAACAAAGTTGGCAACTCTGTTGTGTGAGTGTATGTGTATGGTGCAGGTATACATTACATTGTGGGTATCAAGTGTCCCCACAATGCGATAAAAACTTTTTTTTTTTTTTACCTTGTGGGCTTGTGGGAACCTATTTTTTTGGTCCACATAAGGGGAAATTCAATTTTATAAAAATCTGTGACTGCAACCAAAAAACTAAAAATACTAACAGACTTGCATTTTGTTTGGTCACTTATGGTTAAGGTTAGGGCTGGGTAGGGATTAAGGTTGGGATCATTGTTGGGATTAGGATTTTGCCCATAGAAATAATGGATGGTCCCCACAAAGATTTGAGTATAGATATGCGTGTGTGTGTGTGTTGGGGGGGAACCTTCTAACACACCAGGAACATTACAGTCCCTCCTGTCACATAATAAGTATAATCATTTGGAGAGCAAACTTGCACTAGGCGTAACTTTGATCGCTTATCGATTCGATTCCTAAACAATGGCTGAACCATTTTTCACACGGGTACTGAAAGCCAGCGGCTTTGTGTTATACACTGTAAGATCTGAATTTGTAATGGAGACGAAAATGCATTAGGTTTTCTCGTCCTGGGTTCTCGGAGACATTGATAAATGAACAGGACGGCAATCTTTACGCGTCGGCTCTCAGAAGCGTAATTTGTCTTTATCAAGTTTTTTTTTTATCTTTTTGAGGCAAAATTCAAGCCTCAAAGCACATAGATTGCTATGATCTGTTTTCCACCCTTTTTAATTACTTCAAAATAAATGTAACCATTGTATGAGCAAGGATGTTCCCCGCTAAAAGCATTAAAAAAAGCTGATGTTAATGCAGCGCACCACAGGAAACAGTGAGACCAGCTGCATGCGTACACATTACGCGGTACGCTGGCACACCAGCCGCTGCACCGCGGATCTGCCGACGGGGTGCCGCGGTGCAGCTGACCGTAACTGACACGGCAAATGCCGGACGCTTCGGCTTTCCAGCACACCAGCAGGAGTGCCCTGGCATCCGACTCTCCTTCTGCCCCAGACTGTGCACGCCGCCACCCTCATCAGCTGGCACGCTGCTAGGGAGTGCGTGTTTCTTGCTTAGGCATACGGTGTTCTGATTTGTTCTGCTGGAAGGATGTCAAATCCCTGTTTTAACTCAACCAGTCTTAGTCTCACCATGTCCCATGGCAGAGAACCACAGCACCTTAATTTTTGCTTTTCTATTAAAAGGTACAGACGATTCCCCCATCTCCCGTTGGGGCTAAAGTTAGATGTACGTGTGCCATTAGCTCTTTGCGAATCTCATTAGCAATGATTACATGTGTAACGCTTTTGTCCTGCACTTTTGTGAAGCACAAGTATAAAGGACAGTATCGATTAATAATAAACAGCAACATTTATTGAGCAGCAACTTTTTGTGACATTGCGACGAACTCGCTGACCAGTCACATGTTGGGCAAGGCAGCAACCTATAGAAAAGTACTGCGTATGACGTAATCTGGCATAGCTAATAGATGTACGAAGCATGTGACAGTGTCTGAATATTACAACATGCATATAGCGTTCCTATATGTGCAGGAATACTTGACAATTCCTCTATTCTTTACCCAGGCACCGCAGTGATTTGTTTAATTATTCATTCTTTCTGTTTCCTTCCTTTTGCTCTTCCCTCCCTGTCACTGGGCACTTTGCTGGGCCGGTGCCGAACCTTCGTCCAGGCAAATTTTCTTTTTTGGCTCTGAGGCTAGAAGTGACCGGCGCTCACCCTTATTTACATTTGGCTTCATGGGGTCGTTTTTTCGGTCGCCAGCTACTGCAGGCCCCCTGCCCGCTTTCCATTCCGCTCGCCTGCGGTGGAGAGTAGATCTGCACGGTCGGGACGCTTCCATTTCGTTTGCATACCTCGCTTTTGTTTATTTCTATCCCTCGTGAGCCGCAATGAGAAGATATTTGCGATGCATGGATCAGTCCAGGCTGGTTAGAAGACACAAATAATGCGAGTGATCCTTGTTTAGTGCCACGTGATGTGTCGGATGAGTGAGCAGCGAAAAAGTACAACGCACACGCAGGGAAAAATGTAGTCATCTGGCTCAAATGTTCGTTAATAAATTCCACTTACTGCCAGTAACATTTTATTTTCTCTAATTATTTCACAGTGTGGTCTCATGGGTAAATACTTTGTTTTTCTGAGGAGAAGCAGTCAGGCTATGAGCTGAGGAGACTCAAGGTCGCAGGAAGTGGAGAATTTCAGAAATATAATGATGTGAACAATGATTAGACCGACTGTGTGAAGACAATTTCTGCTGGCTGCCTTCAAACCTTTTGTAATTCTTCTTTTTGGTGTCAGTTCTGTTCAGTTTGATTTTGTGCTTAATTAACCTTATTTGAAACTGCAGCACTAATTGAAACACTACAGCCAAAAGGTATTCACAAAGCAAATTTTATGAAAGATGCAAGCCTTGGACCAAAATTGTTGCAATTCTTGGGATAGATTCAGTATTCGATAGATATTACCCATGTTAAGTCTTAGTTAAGCAGCTGTTATGCAAGAATGAATTTTAGTTATTTGTCTAACAGTGTAGTCACACCCGTAAAAGAGCAGTGGTCTTCACAAACACCTGGTATAGAGTGCCTCCGAAGATCTCAACTGTTCCATGTATCTGGCAAAAAAATAATTTACTGTTGTGTCTTCTCTGTGTTTTGTCTGAGAGAGGTTGGTGGGGGGGGGGGGGAATACTATTTTGAAAAGAATATGTCCCTTTGGACCTCTAGTGGAACATCAGGGGACTGTTACCCAGAGTGAGAAATGCTGGAATACTCTTTAGCACCAAATATCGTCCATGAAGCAAAGATTGTTAAGCAGGCAGAGATTATATGCTGCTTATACTATGATGTTATCCAGATTTGCCTTAAATGTGTAATATATAGTATCATTTACTATCCTTTCCCAAGCACTGAACCTTTTATATAACAGCACACTGGGATGTCAGTTTTATATTTGTGCCCATACACTCTCGTGTCTGGCATCTAAATGCTACATTAAAAATTCCAGATTGACAAGTGCCATTCATGTGGCCTCAATCATAAATCCATGTCCGTCACATGGGCAGGCCATGTGAGCTCTTGGGAACGCTTGCCGGGTTGGGCGACCTCGTCTGTGAGACTTACATGCAAAAGAAAGCGAAAAAGAGGGAGCAGCCTAAGCTAACACCTCTCAGATTCTCAGCGAGAGAGCCAGGCGCCTCTCTGCAGATTGTGCCGTGCCGGTTACCATGGTGACAGAGACACTGGTCATGCGGCGAATTCTCAAATTAAAGATTTTAAAACAATAACAACTTGCCTTTTTTTTCCCGCAAGGTGAAGGTGCCGCATGACACCAAACAAAAAAAAAAAACAACTACAAAAACAAAGTGTGCAACAAATCCCTTGTGTTAAATTAAGCTTTGTTGCGAACATGACATTTCTGCAGTTTGGGGTAACCAGGCGTTTCTCCATTTCTGCTGCCTGATTAGTATAGTACCACTGTATGTAAACCTAAATATCATGGCATTATGCAGAACCAGAGACTGCAGCCTGTGGGCTCACGGGTTAAATGTCTCTTGAAGGTTGAGTAAATGTTAGCAGAGCGGCCCCTATACTCTGTTGCCATCCCATACATTGTAATATTTATGATGCAAAACCCCACATGACTGTCTGACTGGGAGATGTGCTGCGTAACTCGTGCTGTCAGTCTGGAACCCAAAAAGCCTCACCCCCTTTCATCCACTGGTAAGGACATGCAGTTAGGGGCCAAGGACGTGGATCTGATACCAGCAAGGGACCGGCTGTTTTACCTTTGAGCTGTGAACTCAACCCGTTTAATATTCAGCAGTATAGATGGGTAGGAGTGCACCTTCGCTTTGCAAAGGTCACTTTCGGGTAAAATACACCTAATAAGCAAGGTGTGTGTGTGTGTGTGTGTGTGTGTGGGGGGGGGGGGGGGGGGGGGGGGAGGGGG
>JAODJW010000043.1:10390340-10411567 GCA_026777045.1 Hyperopisus bebe
CTCAAAGGATCAGTAAAGTATGTCTATATTGATCCCAAGAGAACGTCTTTCCCATAATTTTCATTACAAATCAACATGATCTATAATAAGACCCATGACAACTTGACGGTTCATGCTACTCGTAAAAATATAAGATATAAGTTTATACTTTAATACGAATGACCCATTTCAGAGTGTTTAATGACACTTTTATCCATTCAGAGGAGCATGTGTGACCTGTGTATTTCTGTAGTGCATTTTCATATATATGCTAAATCGCTTTTGCCTGAGGATTCACATCAAGCAAAGGAAATAATAGCACGCACTAGGCAGCAATGGGCTGCAGTTCCGTTCGGGGTCAACCAACCTTTATGGCCTGTGCTTCTAATTACGCTACTTACTGAAGATGGATGGACAGACTATATGCTACATTTTTCAGCATTCACAAACGATTTGTCTTTTCAGACCTGTTGCTTGAATTTTGATGCATGCTTCGTTTTGAAAACAGCTTTAAAAAGCATCTTTAAAGACATTTTTATATGTTTAATTTTATTACCACAAAATGTATTTGATGCTTGGGTTATAATATGGTGGTTATCATATATGAAATCAGCTCTACATAAAAGGCAGGGAAAATGCCTTGTCAGTTAATTTCTATAGGAGAATTGCCCTTCAATATAACATCTGTTTTATCAATTTTAGTTTTTAATGTTCATATGTTCATATTCCACATAAGTACCACATCCTTAATACACAGGTCACAGTATGCCACAGTACAATATACAGTATGCCACATTATAATACACAGTATGCAACAGTATAATACACAGTATGCAACAGTATAATACACAGTATGCCACAGTACAATAAGCAGTATGCCACAGTATTATACACAGTATGCCACAGTACAATACACAGTATGCAACAGTACAATACACAGTATGCCACAGTATTATACACAGTATGCAACAGTATAATACACAGTATGCCACAGTACAATACACAATATGCAACAGTATAATACACAGTATGCCACAGTACAATACACATTATGTAACAGTATGATACACAGTATGCCACAGTATAATATTAATGTTGCATACAGTAACTTTTTTTAATGACAGTTCAGAGCAAAATAGTAAAATGATGCAGTTGCTACTTGTTGTATTGTTAGACTTCTGTTCTTAATGAGATTAGTCATTTGCATTGAGTTGGTTCTGGCTGATTTACAGAAGCCCACGGATTTATGTATTTAAGTATACAGGTGTGTATATATATGTATGGCTTTCACTCTGCGTGTAGAGTTTGCAGGTTTTCCCCTTTTTCATGCAGTTCAAACGCATGAATTAATGCATCTAAACTACATAGAATGACAGTGAGCTGTCTTTCTGTAAATGCTTAGATTGCACTGAGTCTAAAAAGTACTGATCTGATAAAACACAGCTGAAATTCAAAAGTTAAAAATAACTAAATAAATGAATAAAAGAATTCTGGGGGGGACTATACTGCTGACAGCGCCATCCATCTTACCAGACTGGAATAATTAAGGCACATGGAAAAGGGAAATCATTAAAGCCACATTATTGTGTGAAAGTATAATCTGAGTGACAATCAGACCGTCGTATGACGTTATGTGGGAACGATATCAGCAATAAATGTCACACACTCGCCGTGCAATATTTAATTCTGGATTAGAGATGCATTGTTTTGGAGAATAATTACACCGCGTTCTTCATCCTGAGCGAGCTTATTGTTTGTGAGGCGGCACACAGAGAAGTGCTGACAACCAAGCCACGAGTCGTACTCACGCATAGATATGGCGCCAAGACCAACTGGGTTCTACAGTCTGCTGTCTTTATTAAACAGCTCTCTTACTTACACATACGGTTGATAGGAGGCCATTTTTGTGAACCATTTGTCTTCATTAGCTGGCGGTAGCCCCTCCCCCACCAACCCAAAGCGCTTCAGAGGAGGCCTAAGGCCTAGCCCACCCAGATTAGTTAGCGCTGAGTGTGGCTAATTGTAATGCTGTTCCCCTGTCCCGATCCTTGCCATGAATGTCCCCCGTGGTACTCAATAAATTTCAAAAAAGACAATATAACCACCATCTGTTCTCCAAGTCAGGAATCCAACTGTTTTGAGTGATAAACTACTTCTTTGTAAACCAGCAGAGCAGCTCAGCCAGCAGCTACCATGCAAGCAAATAAAGCAGAGAGGAAAGGGTGGTTCCTGTCAAGTGTGCTGCTGGGTTATTTAATGTGACGCATTTTCGACTCTTCACACTAAAAAGGTAGGACTAATTATGGCAGCTGAAGAGTTGCTCAACTCATATAAATTAGCAGAATGTTGTGGTTACAAAAAAGGGAAAAAACATGCTAATATTAGTGAAGTTTTGAGAGACATTATTCATTCAAACACCTTGTGTCCGGTGCATAATGTGTGCGCCAACTTGATATCTTGGTGTCTTAAATCACTATTCCATTATCTGTCAACAGCTTTGTTGGACAATTTCGGGAAACTGCTGATTTTTCTCAAATGGGAAAAGATGCGTCTCGTCCAGGATGACATGAGGAGAACTCATTGAGATGAGAAGGTGTCAGATGGTCGGATCAAGCTTTCACATAACTGTGGTGCCTCATAATGCAATCCCAGGTCCCCGGCGATTCTGGAAATCCCTGTCTGGAATAAATGAGACCCCCCCCCCCCCATCTAAAGACACATCCATTCAGCCCCCTAGCTAATCGTTACCGAGTGCTCCAGGGCTTTTATCATCCTGAACTCTGTGCTTCCCAAAGGCAATTTTGGCTGCCTTACAGGAAACTGGCTTATACAAATAAACTGCAGGCCTGGATTTTTAGATGAACACTGAGGAGATCCAAAAGTACCTCTGGTGTTTGTATAAAGAGCATTCCCAACATCTGTACATCTGTGTCATCTGAACATCTGTGTCATGCCCTGCTCGTGCCGATCCTCCTCTGTGCCACGCCCCCCTTACTACCTCGTGTGGAATCCCTGTATTACCAGCTGTTTCTAGTTGTGTCTAATTAGTCGTGTGCATTTAAGTCCGCGTTAGAGTATGTTCCCCTGCGCTTGTCTCCCCGTCGTGCCACAGCGAGCTCATGACAATCTGCTTTTTTTTTTTAGTTCTGTCATTCACTAGCCTGAAATGATTCAGAAAAAAATCAATATATTGAAAAAAATATGAATTTGCTGCACTTTTAAAATCTAAATTAGATCAGCATCTCTTATCCATCACAATAGACTAAACATCTATTTTTCATGGGTAATAGCAACTTACAAATGCACTTTTAAGTTGATTGTAACCCCACTGTACCGAACTGCACAGATCTATGAGGCCAATTGATCATGGCCATTCTGCTAGTTAATTTTGAGGCTAACTGTTCCAAATTCTGGATACTGTCTTGTACAAATTGCATGAATATGAGAAACTATAGCTTTTGTAGAGCTGTAATCATGTAATTCACCTTTTACTGACCATAAGGACAACACACTCAACTGTACTGCATCACAACTTTCCCATTGCAGTTTTTATACATGACAGTGGTTAGCATAAAAAATTAAATTGGACTGTTTTTAGGAGTTTCTGGGAGCTTTGTGAAAGCCATAGACAACATGCAATCAACAAGGCAGCAAACAACAAACCAAAACTTTAGTAACTTATAAATGCTTGCATAAAATATATGTACTGTAAAGTACTGTTTTGGAGAATGACAGGCATAGTTAGGGAAGCCTCTCATGTGATATCTCGCAGTGACCTCTGAATCTTGCGTTTTTCGTATATTCTTGCTCCGTTAGTGCCCTAAACTATACTGGAATCTGAAACTCTTTGCTTTGCTCACTGAGGGGGCTAAGAAATTTTACATGGTTTCTCCAGATGGTGGGGGACCTGTGAACCTAACCGCCGCCACGTGGAAGGGTCAACTGCTTAGCTTTTTCCCGCATGAAGAATGATGGGATAAAAATAACTGGACCTGAACACTTCCAGTGAAATGTCAGTCATCAGACGACTTTTAGGAAATGATATAGTCAAACATCTGTTCACACAGAGGCAGATGTGGGGTCAAGGTACATCAGACCGAACGTGAATTGCTCTATACTAATGAATCAGATCTGAAATGATAGTATTTAATATGCTCATTAATTTAACCATTAAATCAATTTGATCAGACGCTGGCCTGCATTTAGAAGGGTCACTCATCAAACCTGCACAATAGAGAAACTCGTTCCTTGGCCTTAGACGTCAGGCCTTGAGTGCAAAGTGCACTCGACAACCTGTGAGAAGTGCAAGCCCTGTCAGTGTATCAAAAATTAGTATTGCTTTGGGTCTTCAGGCCGTTTCCTCTACCAAGGACTCTTTGTCTGCAACTGAATTCAATTTTGTTTATTCTCTCAAATTCAATTCACCAGCTAGGCATGACTTTGCGAGGCCTTGACTAAATCATTGCTGATGTTTCTCTAACACGGTGGGGCCAGCGGATCGCAACTGTGAAATGTATTTACACTGGGTTTAGATACTTTCTCAGGGAGTTTATTTAATCTTTCGGGGGAAAAGATGTTTATCATTTAATGTGAGGAGTGAAACTCCCAGGCGTGTGGAGAATATCCACAGACCAAAAACCCCAAATTTTATAACTCGTGGTGTTTGTAGGTATGTGTCACTAAATATGACTTTATTAAACCACTATCTCAGCAAACGTGGGAATTTCAGATACCAGTTATTCTAAGTGGATTTTGTTATCCTTCTGTCTTTATTTCGCTGATGTTTTGATAATGCTGCGTTATCTGAAAGCCTAAAACAATATTAGAATTCCGCAGATCGTGAAATAGAAGAGAAGAAAAATCTATAGAGATGTGCACCGGGAGTTTGTAGGCAATATGTTAACATGCCATTTTCTAATATACCATAAAAACTGAGGTTGAGCCGTTCTCTGAAGGATGCAAACACAAAGGGGTGCAATTATATCGTTAAGTATCCAAACGCAGAGCACAATAACAGCAGCTAGAAATGCCTTGGTTTTTGCCTTGTTCTCCCATTTAAGTACTGAAAAGGAATCACAAAGGTTATGGAGTATCTTCTCCTACTCTCAGGCCTATTAATAGCACAGTGGGATGCTGGATGGGCCTTAGTACTATTAGCCTTCATTATTGTCTGTGATATCTATAAATTAGCCGTTATGTGGAATGCAGCGCCTTCCTGTTTAATAGTGTGCCACTCAAATGATTTAACAATGGAAGTAAATGTGATTTCAATTATCCCTTAAGTTATAGCCCCTTTCATTGCTGAGATGCTTCATTAAGTGAACACATCCTTAAAAAAAAGGTAAAATGGAACAGATAATTGGTTATTAAATGAAGCTCGATGATCTAACTAATTTCAAACGCCCAACAAACCATACTTAAACACACTGTGTAACTAAGCTGTGGTGGAGTTTAAATTGGAGCATTTTTGTTAGTAAATGGAGTGGTTTATGGGGCGAGAATTAGTCAGTGCAAATGGGTGAGTTTTTAAATGCAGTTAATTAGTACTATTACCAAAAGAGTGACCCTAACATCTGCACCCTGTGGTTTGCTTTACTACAGTAAAGTTACTATGTAATCATCCACACAATTTGAATGTTTGTCCAAGATGGCAGCTGTAAATGCATGAGCTGGCATAAACTCACTTTTTTGACATTCTAATCTTGTTAATAAAGCTGTTATCACGACATAATCCGTCCATTATTGATAATTTGGTACCACTTTACAATAAGACTTCCTTTACAATGCTGTAATCATTTTAAAATTATTAATAGTCAATTATGAACAAGTTGTGACAGTTTTTTAAATTATTATTAATGAGTTACCGGCATGTGGCAAAAAGGAGCCTTATTGTAAAGTGGTACCAATGGTAGAGGGGTTATGAAGCAAAAAAGCAGAGGGCACAAGATGGGGAGACCCCAGATGGGGGTTCCAGAGCGTGGGACGGCATTTACTCTGACACGCAATCACACACTACTGGCGAATTCGCTCAACCACACAGAGAGATTAGGAACCCGAGGGGGGGGGGCACACAGACCCCGAACACAGAGCCTAATCATAAGGTCACTGTGCGGCCTGCAACTGCAGCATCTGATTGGCTCATAATCATTTAAGATTGTTTTTCGATGTAGTGGGGTAGTGTAATAGCACACACACACACACACACATATATATATATGTGTGTGTGTGTGTGTGTGTGTGTGCGCGCGTGTAAATCTGGCCAAACAAAAACTGGAACCATGAGATGAGGTTGTTCATACTTTGTACCATCCCTAAGAAACCTGCAATATTGCATCTAGTGAGACCAGTTTATTATGAAAGCACAAAAATGCCATAGGGACCATATCCAGCTCCTTTCCCAGTTTCCAGTGCACTACTGGGGTATCAACAACCTCCTAACCTTCTCTCCAGTCCACACCAAGCCAAAAACTCGGAGAAATCAATGTCCACGCCAAACATCTCCTTCTGAAACAGAAAGAGCCTTCTTACCACTAATCAAGGGAGCATTTTCATTGTTTTCGCGACAGACATTTCTATGGCAAAATCTCTGCAGTTATGTATCATTTTTTTTGACAGCCGGACCAGCAATGAAAACGAAACATTATACATGAGTATTTCCATGTAACCATTATGACAGGAAATCCAGTGAGAGATCTTCAGAAAGAAGTAAAGGAGTGATCTGAGAGCTAAGAAGATAAAGATGACCCATTTTTAATGCATAATAGCTTCCGCACCCATAACCTAATACATAGTACACTCATAACCTAATACATTTATTATCATTCACAGCATGGAAAAGATCTTGACCAGACTTTCTGCAGAATGTCAGACTTTGGCTGAAGTGATGATTCAACTTCCTTTTAACTCGAAGGGCCATTTGCATCGCTTTGCTTTTAATGGGATTTTTTTATTTTTTGTTTTTTTATTTTTATTTTTTTCATGTCTGTGTGCTGAGTAAGTGAACTGTATACTGATGACTGTAAAAGAAACTTTTTCAAAACACGAAGCGTATTTAATTTTGGGATTCTTCACGCCTCCCGGCTGCATTTACTTTTGATTTGTTGCCCAAGCAGCACTTTTCAGCAGAAGGTGCCACTGTGTAGGTTCATGGCTCATGCAGAAACTCTCCCATTTCCTCAGATTTTCTCACAACGAGTCCAGTCATGAGAGTCAACATCTCGTATTCAGGTCTGTGTTAGACACACTAACTATTCCAACTATTCATATTCAAAACTCATGGCAGTTTTACTTACGCAAATATGTTCAGAATGGTTCCAATGTTCAGAGGGCAGAAGGAAAAATGAGGAAACTAGAGGACACGGGACCAACCAATCAGATATGATGGTCCCTCCCACTCTGGTTGCTTGGACCCACCTCCTCTACAATCTGATTGGTTATCTGTCTGAACCAATCACTTTTCCTTCTGCCCCCAGAACATTTTTGTGTAAGTAAAACTCCGACGAGCATATTCAAAGACTAAATATAGTATGCTATATGAGGGATCAGGGGTCACGACCCCGGCCCAGTTGACAAAATCTACTGAGGGTGACAAAATCTCTGGTGCTTTTATTGGGGTAGTTATGGGCTGACAAGTTTCAGAAGTGCTATATCTGTTTCATCATAATAATAAGTTTACCCTTATTGGTTATCGAAATCCAGCTGTACTGATGTTTCAAATCAAAAAGTGAATGTAACTTTGCACAACAGAGAAGCACAAGAAATCTTACAGAGAAAAGGAAGCTAATCCCAAATTAAATTACATTTTATTAAGCAACTGTCGGCTCGGGCAGTAAAACACAGGTCAAAGTAAGATTCATTCTACACTGGGGACCAGAGTAGCCACAGTTCCATGTTCCTTGCTTGCAAACTGGTACATGTTGTGTTGAACAGATTGGTTTCTTTCCTGTTACTGAGGCCCCTTATGGAACTGTTGGCAGAATGAAGTGAAAATGTTTTTCATGTAAATGTGTTTTTATTTATAGAGACTTTTTTATATACAAAGTATGAACATATGAAGGGAATTTGTAGCCAGAAGTTTTGCAGTTCCCTTCAGTGTGACTTTCATCGTCCGGATGAAAACTGCTCAACGTGGTTTTTAAGACGAAGGTCACCCCACTCTTTTTGAGCCCGATCCCGTAGTGCTTCGGCCTTAACACGCATTAAGCTCAAGGGATTATATTGCAGGGAGACTTAATTTAAGGGATGATTACTGTTCGGACCGTGAAATGCGCTTTGTGGCCGAATTTAATAGCACCCCGAGTGTCTGGAGTTGTCATATTCTGCCGGCCCAGAATCCTTGCTGATGTGTCCATTTACCTCTATCCATCAGCCTCTTCTGAATGTCAGGTTGGACAAAATACATTAAACCAAAAAGCCACAATCAGGCTAATACATTTTTTTTCAACTCAAGCTGAATGTGCATTTAGCATACATTTTGCGTACATCAAACTATTTAAAAATAATAATAATAACTTTTGCATTACGTGTTTTTCAAATATCAGTTTTCAAAACAAAAAAATCTGTGTAAAAGTCAGTCAAAGGCAGTCAAAGACAATGTTTATGGCTACTTGTGTTAGTAGTACATGTATATTTGCTTGGAAAAAAAAATATATAACATTACAGAAATATGTAACAACCACAAAGCCCCACCCACTGCTAAAATGACATCTTTTAGCATGCTGGTGCATCGCCATAATACTGGCCGACTTTTCAATATTGGCTGCATTCATGGCATTTGGACGAATGACCTGGTTATAGAGGTAAGAATCATAAAGTTTACAATGACACAGCAATAAAAATGAATTGATAACTATGAATGAAAGGGGGGGGCATGGTGGAAGAGGCTGGGGGAGATTTTGTAGCACAAGGAATATTAGTATGAGTGTATTGAAATGTTACTCATTGTCTACAATAGTTCTTGGACTCCCCTTCGATATATTCTTTGGATTTTATCGCTACAGTTTTCTGTTTTTTTTCCCATTTCTCTACAATGTCCACACACAGTCCTCACCAAATTGTACCGCCTTAGAATTCTCATGTACACTCATGATAGATGTAACAAGACTTCTTAACCCGTTTCTGTCTCAGGAGGGGATCTCATGGGGTGAATAGTTCCACTTGTCTCCTATTCCTGGGTATGGATTAAATTGACGTGTTGTGTTTTGTTTTGGCTGTCAGTAACATTTCAGCGCGCAAGCACTCCAGTTTGTATGCGACAGTTTGATGTATACAGTTTCCCAGAGTTCCCTGTGTTTCTGCTTTTCTTTTCATTTCCTGTCTGCTGAATGTTTTTATGTTGTTTTTGTGTTGGGTTCAGCTTTTCTTTGGTCCCGCCTTGCATAAAAATATAATACTGCGTAATGCAGAAGGATTCTGTGTGGGTAGAGGCATGGATGGGGAATGCTCTCCTTCACGCACCTGAAACTCATTTTAATGGTCTAAAGTAAGTTTGTCCTGTGTGTGGGAAAGTATCTTGGGGTAGTGCTTGTTAGATGGGAGACCAAATTTTTGTATTTTGTTCAGTTCGCCTACTTGTTTACCCTATAACAATACCCTAGAAATCTCTCTATTACATTCCTCGATCTGGCCCATGCATCTCTTTGCTACTCCAAACAGTTTTTGCAATTACAATCCTGTGTCCCTGAGTCATGGGACTATCCTGGCAAAGGGGTTCTCACAGATATCTCTGGGCTTATGGATTTCAAGCATTTGTTAGTGTCAGCTCCTTTGTTGAAGCAATACTCATAACCATACTGTGAAGCATTACCATACTGTGAAGCAGTTTCAGGTATCTGTGGGCACTGCACTTTCAGGTTAGAATTTTGTATCAGGGATTTATATTTGCACAATAAACTATGATGAGTGAAAAACTAATGCTTTAAACACTACACACTAAATTATCCTCATTCCACTTGGGAACTGCTATGTACTTAA
This sequence comes from Hyperopisus bebe, assembly GCA_026777045.1. Lineage (NCBI taxonomy): Eukaryota > Metazoa > Chordata > Actinopteri > Osteoglossiformes > Mormyridae > Hyperopisus > Hyperopisus bebe. Next base: position 10,400,292 of record JAODJW010000043.1, read on the forward strand.
GAAGCTGTACAGCTCTCCATTGCTGAATTTGGAGTCATACACAAGAATTCCAGAGGATAATATCAACATTCTACATAAAGTAGAACCATATATGTTAAATGCAGGATGATGATAAACATGTATCTCACATCATGGATTAACAAGAAGAAATATGCCGGCAATATAATAAATGTGTTTTATTAACTAGAAAGAGTTTCATATTCAAAGGCACAGGGCCTACACAGACAATGTAACATCATGCATCAGCTTTTGCGGAGATGTCTGTGTTCCTACAAGGTCCTGGGTTATTTGCAACAGCGGCACGCCATGGTTTACAGCGGAACTCATGCAGCTTCGCAGGGAAAACGAGGAAGCCTATATGAGCGGGGTTAAAAGCATCTTCAAGACTGCCTTTGTTAAGGTCAAAGCGCAGAAGGGAAGAAGAGCAGACAAACAAAGGTTCCCTGAAAAGCTGAAAAACCGGTTCTCAGCCATCGACCGAAGGTCACAAACCCCTGCATGGACGACCAGTTTTTTTGTTAACTACTTAAACACATTCTACTCTAGATGCAATGGGAGCCAACTCAGACCCCCCTCTCCTTCCCATATTATTCACACCTTACCCAGTCCACCCCCCCCCCCCCGAGCCCGCCAAAACCAGCAGTAATGATCTGCAAACAGGATGTCAATAGGCTGTTCTCAAGAATCAAAAACTGAGAAAGCCCCTGGTCTGGATTCTGTCCCCCCTGCCCCTTGAAACACCGTGTGAACTCACAGGTGTCGCTGTTCTCACACATTTCTAATCAATCTCTGCACCTCAGCACTGTCCCCGCCTGCTTCAAAGACACCACTATTGTCCCAGTACTCAAAAAGCCAAAAATTACAGATTTAAATGACCGTGGACCATTTGCCCTGGAGGTCATATAGACCTCAGAACAGACTCCTAGCTGGATCTCATTCAATTTGCATATAGGTCTGTAGATCAGCGGTTCTCAACCTGTTTTACATCGCGACCCAATTTTCACCATGCCAGCTCAGTCGTGACCCTATATCAAGAATAGGTTTAAAATTAACACTATGATCAAGCAGGCAGTGTACTCTCTAATTTATGCCAATCAATGCCTGTATCTGACTGGACAGGAAGTGCATGAACTGGTTTCCTGGACAGTCATAGTCTTGAGCTTAATGCTTTGAAGACGGTAGTGATGATACACTTTAGGAGAAAATGCCCTGACCATCAAACAGGGCTCAAGCAGTCCTTCAGGTTCTTGGGAACGATAATCTTTCAAGACCTTAAATGGGAAACAAATATCATCTAATATCAGAAAGCATTACAAAGGATATACTTCCTGTGGCAGCTGAAGAAGTTCTACCTTCCAAAGTCTACGAAGGCGCAGTTCCACACAGCCACCATTGAGGAGATCCCTACATTGTCACTGACTGTCTGGTTCAGGTCCACCACAAGAAGGGACAGGGCCAGACTGTAGCACATTATCAGTTCTGCCCAGGGGACTGTCAGCGGTGGCCTGTTCTCCCTCCATTCCATGGTGATGGACAAAAAACACACAGGCAGGGTTTCCACTTCACACTTATTCCACTGCATCTTTTAGCCTCTTCCTTCTGGGTTGAGATTCCAGTCACTAAAGGCCAGAACTTCTACATTAAAAAAAAGCTTCTTACCCTGAACAGTGCCCCTCCTGGACAATATACAGAATACACTCATTAATACAAATGTTCATAATTCCTACTGCTATTATCGAACACTGCACCATGCACTGCACACTTGTGGCTGGTAACTGTCAGACGTTCCCTCTTTCAGAGCCCCCTGACAGGAACTTTTATCTGGTTGCTATATGTCACTGCAAGCACCATGCTAAGACAAATACGTTGCAGGTGTAAACTTACATAGCTAATAAACATCATTCTGATACTAACATCACGGTTTGTGAGTTTAGCGGATTTTAAATGAAACAAGTCTGACATAAAGCACATAAATATTTACTTTTTCCTAGGTTCAGATATTGCCCAAGATATGACCTGTATAGGTGCCTGAATAAAAATGTGACTGGAGAATGATGTAATAACCAGAGATATATTTCCCCAATAATGTGCTGAAAAATATTTGTTGGAACTAGGTGTTCTTTGCCAGAAAAACCTACTGAGGTGGACATAAATCACAGAAACAGGGTACTAATTTTAAACCCAGGAATAAAATCTAGTTCCCGACATGCTGTAGGTGTTCACTCTGCTACCAGACATGCTCTACCTGGAATACTCTTGGTGGGGAACTTGCTTGTACACAGCTTTCACTGGGGGTTAAAATTGTAACAGGAAACAGTGTATAAAGTCATTGGCTTACGCCTAATCCCAGGCACTGACTGACACGGGGCGTGGCAAGTATTGACAGCTCCAGTTTCTTCATGGCTGGGGTCACAAAGACCCAAGAGGGATAACACATCGTGAGGAGACTGGAGATGTCTCACGTGGTCAGTGCCGAATCCGGTCTGTGATTCCCCAATGCCCAAAACCATTCACTGGATTGGTAACACCATTCACTGGATTGATAACACCATTCACTGGATTGGTAACAACTTTGCCCTTGAAAGCTGCTAATGGGTCACTGTAAGTCATAGGATTTTATTATTATTATTAATGCACCCACATGCAATAGTTCTTATTCTGAAAGAAAAACAAAAACACATCATTCCTTGAAATTAATAACCGCTGCACACTTCAAAGGCCAACCCTATTTTTCATAATCTTTTTTAAAAAAATGTATTCATCAACTGAACATTTATATCATATGAAAATATTTCCCAGAACAGCAAACTGCAACAAAAGATGTGGCTGAAAATGAAAACAGCTAAGAGCAGACATCGACGTAGACAGTAGACTAGCTAGTATGGCTATCAAGCTCGCGCTCATTTTTGGGGGGTTGTGGAGGAGTCCGAAAGACAGCTGGGACTGTTTTACACACAAGAATCCCTAAATAAGAAGTATCTTTGGAAGCATATTTAGTCAGTGACTGTTTTAGCAGCATGTGGTTTGACAATATGGCATGGAGCCCTGCAGCTCCAGCTCAGCATTGGCTGCTATGCATTCAACTTCTGAAAGATAAAATAAGGTTAAAAGAGATCTAGATAGCTGATTATCCAGAGCAATACCCATCTGTCAGTCATTATTATGATGAACAGGCGAAGATAAACACTACAAAGAACCCATGGCAACAAGCAGGCCAAGCAGGTCAGTCGTAAATGTAACGTCATTGATTTAAAACCATCAGATTATATCATGCATTGGAGCTGCAACATCAGGGAAAGACATTTCTCACAGATAATATTTGCACGGAGGGAGTTGTAAAGAGAATGACTTTATATCTGATCTATGATGCACCCTGAAAAAAGTAAAACTTTTACTGAATAAATGTCTGATTTGGTACAAAATAATCATAGAGGCCTTTATCTTTGATTTTTTTTTCATTTAAGAGATTTGCAAGGCTGGAAACAAGTCGCTTGTTGGCGAGTCTGAGTAAAGTTTCTAGTCAAAACATTGCAAATCTGAGTCAAGTCTCAAGTCATGTGCTGAGTCGAGTCCAAGTCTTTCCATCATTTTTTCCATCATCAAATTTGTGACTCAAGTCCAAGTCAAGTTGTGAGTCATGTAACTTGAATCCCTATGTCAGTTTTTTTTTTTTACCTTAGTGATTAAAAATTGCTGCAGCAAAAAACCCACCACAGTACATTGTAGGTTAAGTCCTTCATAAGCAGAGGTTCAAAAGAGAGTCTCCACTCCGCCATGGTTGTCCTCATACAGTTTTTACATCAATGTATTTGCAGGGACTGATGCATCTTTCCATCAAACTATCTCAGAAGATGTTGCATTCAGCCTAATGAAAATGCAGACATCAGAGAATTAATATATACCAAAATGATAAAATTAACATTACGGTATCCGGGGCGGGGGGGGATTGGCTATAACCTCAAGTCTTCTCCAGTCATAGGTTCCAAGTCGGATCCAAGTCTGTAGTCATTTGCCCTCAAGTCCAAGATGACCAAGATCAGTTTTTCCAAGTCAAGTGACAAGTCATCAAATTAGTGACTCGAGTCTGACTCCAGTTGCGAGTCAGTGAGTTGAATCCCTACCTCTGGAGATTTGGTATGGGCATTAGGTTTGCTAAACACAATAAATGCACAGAGTGGAAACTGCTTATAGTGATCATGTCTGTCTGGGTGAAATTGATCACTATAAGTGGATGATCACTATAATTTTTTTTTCCTTTTCTTTATATCTCAGGCAGATTACCATCTAATTGACATTTGTATATGTTTTACATGAATATAAGGTAATAAAACAGACGGTGTCTCAATTTAATGACCCAAAATACAGTACAGCTGTTTCAAAATCTTTCCAAACGACAGTACTGTACAAATTAAATTACTGAACTGTGTATAATTCAAATACACAGTTCATAAAATATAGCTTATTGTAGGCTCGTTTTTGGCAGTTTATCATAAGCTTTAATGAGTCTATATTTGTCATTGAGGGAAAATGACATTCTTTTCCCCGTTGTTTTCTGTTATACACAGCATTAGCCTCAGGTAGCCTAACTAGCCAGAAGCAGATGTTACTGTAAGGCAAAGTAGGGCTATCAAAGTAAAGTTCAAAAAAAGTTCAATTTAAAAAGTAGCAGACTACTTGATAACAATATTACAATATGTGTACAGGAATGATTCTGTCCCAAGCTTTTTGATGTATGGTTATAGTGATCTATAGTTAATCACTATATCCATGATCAGCATAAGCAGTTTCCACTGTTCTTGGTGTCCTCCAGATGGAGATTGAGTGTTTGGTTACTGATTCTCGTTCTGGAGCTGTTTATTCAGCACCGTTGTGTCTAAAAGCGAGTTCAGGACCACGGACAGCAGTCACATGACAGCCTATCCCAAGCTGCACAGGGCACAAGGCTGGGGTGGAATAAATATCAGAAACACGTAGACATTCACCAGGATTAAGGATCTAGAAGCTTTCAGTTAAAGGAACTTATTTTTAATTGAAGACAAGCCATAAAATATGAAAATATCAATAACAATATTAATATAAAAAAGACAAACAAACAAACAAAGAAAAAACAGCAGAAATGACAGAGTGTCAGTGAATTCCTGCCTGTTCTGTTTCTACAGCCAGAGTTTATGGGGTAGCAGCACTGGCTGCTTTACTTCAGGGATAAGAAGCTCTCTTTCTCTCCCTCAAATCACCCCAGAGAGGCTGGTGTCATTCAGCTCCCGTGCATTAAAACGCAGGAGCCAACAGCAGGGATGCTTCTCCGAAAGACTACTTACAACCCTGAGCATGGCTTACATAAACTACACCCAGCATGTTGACTGACTATCATTTTGCAAATGTTACTTAATGCATGGCTGGTGGATTCTGCTGTTTTTCATGGGCAGACTTGGCTGTCAGATACTGAAAACACTATGGCTGCTTTCGGCGCTTTGATATTTTTCAGCTGTGTGGAATTTTCCAAGCGGAGGAAGTTGTAGGCACATAGGTGTACAAGTGTAAGTTGTGCATTCTGAAATACATAAACCCATATAAATGGGTTTATGTGGAGCACTCAGATATGTAGCATTTTAAATAATCAAACTTGAAAAACATCTGGTAACAACTGGACGCATTTCGGCGAGGTTGAGAGGAGGTTGGCAAAAAGAAATCGTACGATCGTTTGAAGAAGATTGCTTTACTTGGAATCCTTATTCAGATTCTGTTTTAAGGTGCATTGCTGAGTTGGAAGGTGTTGAGTACTCACATAAATACGTTGTAAATACAGTGGCATGCCCTCCAAAAAAATACAGCTCAAAAACCACTTGCACTTTCTCTAAATAAAGTAGGAAAGCAAATCAAAGCAAATCAATTTTTTTTTTGACACGTCAAACATTGCGAGTGTCATGTTGGTCATGCAAATACATAAACTCCCATATCCAGAAATCTAAATATTGATATAGTTGGCAAAGCCTTGAGGAAAAGCAGTCAACAGAATTATGTATCGAGTCCAGATGTACTTGTACTGAAGGCCTCATGGTCACCTTCTGGCCAGACCTTTCTCGGTGTTCTGGGGGGCAGACTGGACTGGGCCATGCATAATGTTAGTTACGGAGCCTGGGCACTATCCGCAGTTACTTTCAAGGGCATGAGACCACATGTTAACATCCCATGTTAACGGGATGAGAGATAGTGCACGTTCCTTAACCCCAAGTTTAATTACAATTAGCTGTAAGACATGGTCCACGTGGCAAAAAACAGAATTAGGTGCCCTGATTTGGGAGCAAGAAATGTGGCTTTTATTAGGGCACTGGAGGGGAGTTGGGTATAATTAAGCAGTGGGCAGGGACAAAAAGCAAATGATGGCCATCTTCAGCAGAAGGGGAAGCACACACAGTGAAGCAGATGTTGGGTTTTGGGTAGAGGTGAAAAGAGGCAGGGGTCCTGGTCTGGGGGTGTAGTCTGGGCCGAGACACAAGTCAGGAGTCTGTCTTGCATCATCGGCAATGAAGCACAGGTGAAAAATAGGCCCAGTCACTTAACCTTGCTTTACCTTAACACTACTCCCTCTGTTTTGCTGTAGCTTACCTCCAGCCAAACATAAAAAATGTAATTCTAGAGAAAAACAGACATGTCATACTTCATATGTCAAGATACCGTAATTTGTGGCCTTTTTGCTAACACGGGTATACCTCCCGAACTTGCCGATTGGCGTTTATCGGTCCTGGTGAATGCTGTTCTTTTGCACTCCCTCCACGACTGGCCCGATTGAATCCTGCTTTTTTTTATATAGCACACACATTTTCTGAGGATTTGCTGGCGGAAAAGCGGCAAAACGCAGAGAAGCTCAGTGACGCTCAAGACATAAGAATGAAAGGGAGGGAGGGCAGTAAACTAGTGTCGCTTGGCATAATGTTGTCTACATGCACTGGAAATAGCCGGGTAAAGAGTTTGCTCCTGTGTTTCATCATTTGGTTTCGGCCCTCTGCTTTGTTTCACATGTTCTTCATTGTCAAAGGCAGTCCAATTTCTTTTTAAATCATTAAGCTTAGGATGTATGGAGGGATTTAAAAAAAAAAATCATATTTAGGAACTTTTGACTATCTGACGACATTTTCTGAAAGAGAAAATCAGCACTAATATATACACAGAGCATCAAATCTGGACGCACCTTCTTTTAACACATTTGTCTCTATTTTAGCTACATTATTCAACTTAAAAGGCCTCACAGCAGTAAAAATACATATGAAATACATATCAGATATTGGAACGACCAAGTGAATTGTTCAACATCTCAACCTTTTCTCAGATTTTAGACTCTTTAAAATAGCCCCTTTTGCTTCAATGATGGCATTGCAGACTCTTGGCGTTCACTAAATCAGCTTCCAGAAGCCTCTGGAATGCATCACCAACAGTCCTGAAGAAGTTTCCCCAAGATCTGGGCAGACGTTGGCTACCTTGCTCTTACTCTTCAATCCAGCTCTTTCCAAACAGCTCTACAGGGTTTAGGTCGGGGGGGGTGGTAGGGTGTCAGGGCAGGTCATTTGTCACAGCACACAGTCTTACTACATAGGTATTTTAAACTTACTTTTATTTTCCACTTTTAACTTTACTTACTACATAACCTCAAGATGTGCTTACCTTGTTAAAAGGACAAATTATTTTCAGTAGGTGTGTCCAAACTTTTGATTAGTACTGTAGATGCTTCAGATACCTTTACTGTTCATTTTAAAAATGAGATTTATTTGTATTTGGTTTCAAGGTTATTCAAGACAAGGGTGCCAAGCAATGAGAGAATGGTGTCATTTTGTTGTGAGCAGTGTTAGCCTACAAAACACAAGGAAAAAAAAATACGTGGACTGTCAGCTCAGTTCAACAGCATATTTGTTTTCCTCTAACCCAGGGAACAGTGTTTGTTGGCCACCCACTCCCTCATATGTATTTCAAGGACTCAGATGTCATTGACACAAATCAATAGTCACAGCAGCCGAGAAGCATCAACTCCCACAGCTTCTATGAGGACAAATGTAGATGCTGGTATCTTAAGGGATCATCTTATCAGCATGTATGCAACATTCACCTCATCTCATCTTATGGGACAGTCAGTCATGTTGCATCTCGATGCAGATTTCAATGCCTGCTAAGTAACAAGTGTTTCCACGAGAGCACAATAGAAAAATGTAAAGGTCATTGGGATGGGACACATTTCAAGAGGCAAGGGGTGGAGCGCGGCCGCAGTGAATCAACCTTTTTATCTGACAGCCCCCCCTGGCGGATTGAGTAAAACCACACCACGAGGCGATGGGAACGATAACCATCTGGATACAATCAAATGTTGCTGGGTCATTGATGGAGGATGGGGCGCCCGTGTTGGAGGAGGAGGCTGTGACAGTGTGATTTGTAAACTGCCTGGAGCTACAGCAGGACAGCCTGTTCGAAAAGGTCAAGTCCTCCTCTGAAGAAGCAAGCCGCAGCTGGAGGGAGCTTCCCATCTTCCTGGTAAAACCTTCATTGTTTGAAAGTGGACTTGAAACCCATGGGTCGTAGAGCCCAGGGGACGGCCATTATACCTTTGAACATCTGCTTTTTTATAAAACAAACATGCACCTGGATTGGTAAGGTATGTCGTAAAATTCCTGAGATGCTTTGGTTTGCAGCAAAGCATACTCCAGAGTATACTCCCAATGTTATGCAAGGAATGGTATAGAATTTTGGAGCATCCGTATTATGCCTACAGGTGCAGTGCATTTTAGAGATAGATGCTGAATCTGCAAGGAGATCCTACAAACCACATTACTAACTGTTTGTGGGTCGTCCCTTTATCTTCCCTCATTAATACAGTAGCACCACAGGTGCTCAGACTTCAATCTCCTTGACATGGACGGCTTAGGGGGTGATTAGACCAAAAAGATTTTGCAAGGTGGTACTAGTGATAGACGACCCTCCCTCACAGAAAGTACAGCAATTACAGAATGAGCTCAAATTGCACAATTCATTTATCTCTCCCTGCTACAGCACCCCACAACAGCGTATATTACAAGCTGTGGAATTATCCTGCAGTAAAAGTCAATGCAATTAAGCGCTGATGTATTTTCACACGCTTAAACACAGAGGCGCTGCCAAAATCGGTGCTTTGAGTGGAAACCGGCTTCTTTAAATAGCCTTTATAGTATGGCGAAGGAGATGGAACAGTTTAATTTCCTTTATCGCTTAATGGCAGCTCCACATAGACATGGATCCATGCGATGGCAGAAAACATTAAGCCACATTATAGCTTATTCTCAATTAGTTTTAACTATGGGAACTTAGATAGGGATAATTGTAGACTCACAATTTTATATATATATATATATATATATACACACACACACACACAAACATACATGACATGGGCAATATTTCAATTAAATGTATTTAAAATACATATTTAGTTATTTTTGAGTATTTCGTAATTTGTATTTTGCTGGACTGAAAAAAATAGATGTAATTTGTAACAAAATACTTTGAGGGATTGCATTTTATGTATTTTAAATGTTTTAAATACCTACTAAAAATACAATTTGTCTATTCATTTGTTCACATGACACATCTTGTCAGGCCCAACTTTCAGTCTCAGCCCCGCCCCCGTAACCACTAGCCAATCACTGCTCCAGGTTTGACCTTTACTTTGACCTTGTGGGGACATTTTTTTTCTGTGAATGTAATTTAAAAACTAAAAATGCCAAAAATATTGTATTTTGTTTGGTTACTTATGGTTAAGATTAGGGCTGGGTAGGGGTTAAAGTCGTCATTGAAATTTATAGATACCTAATCTGTGTGTGTGTGTGTGTGTGTGTGTGTCTGTGGATAGATTAGATGGAGGTTAGATGTTATTCCAAAAGATAAACACACGTTTACAAATTAATCTCCTTCGGAAAAAATTTGAATCTCTGCATATGGAATGACTTTGAATTTCATAATAAACACTTTAGTGATTAATGTTTTCATGTACTGGTGCTCAAACTGATTAAACTGATTACTAATATGGGATATTTAGCACTTTTAAAATTTGACAAATGTGAGACTTTAACAGACTTGCCATTCATCTGACTTCAGTTGTGTCTAAATACGGTCGATGAAATCCAAACTGGCATCTCTCTCTGTGACCTAAATTAATTCTCACAACATACCTTTTGGCAAATGTGTCAGCATTCATTAACAAAAACCCACAGAAGCTGTGTGGCTCTGATTCCCCTTAACAGGTACTTAAGACTTCTTAAGCATTTCTCAATAAACAGTTCTGGATTTCTGGTAATTCTGCAGCTTTTCCGATTGATAGGTTTATATGCTTCAACTCATTATTAATTAAGGTTTTTGGAAAATATGGGTGATATTGGTTTTCTAACTGGGGTTTGTGTATTTTAAGAAATTCTATTCCAGCGCCTTTGGAATATCTCTTTTTTATTTTTTGCTTTTTATAAGTTGCTTCAGATCATTTCTTACACTTGTTCTCCTGTACTTTTAAGTGTTTCTTTTTCACTAATTTAAAAGCTCCTTTCTTCTTTTTATTGCCATTATAACTTTAATACTTGGATGTTTTCATCATAGTTTTCTTTATATGACCATTTTTGACATTCATTACCCCTTTCACTGTACAGATTAACACTGACAGACCTTTAAACTTTTACCACACAGATTTACTCAGTATTTCAGATGTTCTAAAACCATATAAAAGTTGCCGCTTCCTAACAAGGATTCATAGATTTAATTTTCCTAAGCTCAGTTTTTGTGCTGTTTCAATCTCTAAAACATGGAGTTAAATTAAAAACATTAAATATGGCAAATATATCTCAGATGGTGTGTGTGCTCTGATACGGTTGGTACCCCATCCTGGGTTATTCCCTGCCTTGTGTCTGTACCTTACCCCTGCACAGGACAAGCGGGGACAGAAAATGGATGGATCTTCACACCAGTATAAAATGAATCCTGTGGAAAAATCCTGAGTCATAGTGACATTTCTCTCTAAGTACAATCCGTTGTTCTAAGAGTAAGTGGGAGTGGTCTAGTTTCAGCAGATACTCTGTACACCCCCACTTGGCGGGAGGTTGAGAAGCTGTCCTGAAGTGACGAAGCTTCTCTCAGAAGTTCATTTGGATTCAGTTTGCCATCTGAAGGACCTTTAGCAAACATCACAGTAATGACCAGAGGTGGAGATTTCAGGTCCAGAAAGTACAAATCCAGACCAAGATTTTGTTTCAACCAACCAGTTGAGCATGAAG
>JAODJW010000043.1:10428496-10444106 GCA_026777045.1 Hyperopisus bebe
CTCTCTCTGGATACAGCAGCTGCAACCCCTCCCTGTCACAATCTCTGGAGGTTTGGACCGGTCCCCTGATAAGATGATGGTGTCGTTTGAAAGTGCTTCCCATGTGTGAAAGTATGTGTGCAACCGTGCGCCAGCGTGCATCTGCGTCTTCTGCCGCCGACGAGAACCTCCGTTAATTAATAAAAATGGGACTTTGTTTAGGGCTAAAAGGTCGAAGCTATTAGAAGTTTTTTTTCTTTCTTCCTTCTCAGTGTGCTGTGACAGGTCCTACTCCTTCAGAATTCATTTGTCCATCGATTACACCGAGGAATATAACAAACTAGGTCACCTGGAGGGTTCTTTAACATTTTAAAAATGCAACGACTTTAAAATACTGTTTTGAGGGCTACAAATATAGTGTATTGGTTTTGGTTTACCAGGTTAAGGTGCTCTGTCTATAATTGGAAGACCGCTGATTAAAATTCCAGGGTCAGCAGCGTCTCGGGGCCCTGAACGAGGCCCCTAACCTCCCCATTTACTCCTGGGACTGTCTGACCCTGCTTTTACAAGTGTACATCACTTTGGATAAAAGCAAGTACTACACAAATAAGAATAAAATGCCATTTTAAAAAGTGTGTGTCTGAATGTTCTAATATCTGAAGGTAAAGTGATATATAAACCCTTTTGATGTCAAAAGCAAGGCTGCATTGCTTTTTACAGTTAATTATTTAGACAATAATAATACAAAAAAACTATTTTAAAATGATTTTCAAGGTCTAAAATGCAATCATCGTAGCAATCATTTTATAGGTCATAGATAATAAAATGAGATGAGTATGTTTATGGCTGCAGGAGTTTGAACAATGAGGCAGCAAACAGACATTCTGCACATTTACTGATGCAATGTGAAGTGTGAATGACCTGCTTGCTGAAACCAGCTTCTCTGAAGGATCTTTCTGGAAACTGAACTTGGAAGAAGCCCCAAACTCTTTGCTCTTTTGCCCGAGGAAGCGAACAAGGATATCTCTGAAAGCTAAACCTGCAAAGTCTTGGGATTGTTATCAAATTTCTGCTACCTTACAGGGAGGTTAAACATAAATATTCAAATGTAGCTTTTTTTTTTTTTTAAATAAAAATAAAAAAGAAAATGTAAGAGAGCAGCTGAGCAGCTTGTGGGTTGGGATCCAGGACAGACTCTATCTCTGATGTGAATGTTTGCTCTGAGAGAACATAGTACTTGTGTTTGGGGGACTGGGTGACCCCACATTAGGTGCTGTTTCCTGCGATAGCGCCCATATCACAGTAACCCTGATTGGATAAATGACTGCTTAAGATGGATTGATGAATATAATGCGTGTATCACATATTGGATGATTAGGCAAATTATCGGTCGGCCTTCCATTATCATGATTCATTCTGTCGCTGCCCGTTCCTACCCGATGGGGTGACTGATCCAGGTAAGGGTTGGGAGAGCTCGTCAGTGGCCTTAGGGATGCATTAGTACTTCATTGCTGCTTCATTAATGTGCGGCTGGGTCCTGAGGATGGAGCTATGTATGTGTGTGTATGTATACAAGTACAGCTGTCTATCTGTATATTGATACAGCATATAGATATAGCACAGTGTATAGAATGGCAACTGTCACTCACATATATATTCACATTCCCTTACTTACATAAAAGCTTAAATGTATATATGTGTGTGTGACTGGGAAAATACAGTATATGTGCCAGCCAGATGCTAATCTCTCCCTGGAAATTCATAGTCCACCGCTCGAGAGCGGAAGCTCTGAAAAGCCTCTGGAGCTAGTCCAGCTTTCCGCTTCTAGGTGGGAATGCTCTCTCACCTGTATTTTTTCCTGCCTGCTGCCTGCACCGACAGATTACGTCCGGCTTTCCAGCGGCATCCCATTTATATACTGTAAATATTTTCCGCTTGAAAAGGTGACCAATTGGAGAGAAAAAAACAGCAAAAGTAAAAATAAATAAATAACGTTGATTCAGTAAATAGATTCCACTTGTGTTCAGTTTAAAATCGTCGCATAAAGGGCTTTGATGCCGGCTGAATATGACGATTGCTAGACCAACAACAGAGAACGCAGAACCTGAATATCATCATCGGGACATTATTCTGAGATGTTAATAGCAAAATGTTGCTGATTTCGTCCTCCTGTTTGCAATTATACTCGATGCTTAAGTAAGCCGTATAATCAGCTGACGGAGCTGATTCATTTAGTCGGACTTCAGAGCCGCAAAGAGGAACCATCTCCCTCATGGCGGCGAGCGCCGGCGAAGATCGAGATCTAATCACCGCGTTTGTGATTAATCGGCAGAAATCCGGGCTGCCGAGAGAGAGAGAGTTCAATTTCTGTGATAAAGAGAGAGAAAAGAAAAACAGTTAAGACCTGGATATTGATCTCCGTACTTAAACAATTATTGGATTCAGTTTAAAGATTTAAAAGATCTTCGTACTGTTTAAAGCCTCGTTAATGATTGACTTCCCTTCTCCCCGAATCTCAGCCTGCTGCACATATCGTGTCGGTTTTAGCAATGTAATATGTAATATGTTTGATGCAACTGCACGACTAGACATTTATATTTGTAACCCTACCACTATAATTTTTTTTCCATTCAAAATAACTTTATTCTAACAGTTTAGTCTTAAGTAAAAGTGAAAAACATTATTTAAACTAAAACCGTTTTGCAGATTTCTTTGCATCTAAAAATAAATTATTTCTACCCACACTGGAGCATATTACCTGTGTGCAGCCAGCGTTATCAAGTCTTAATTGCAAAGCCAATTCCTGGAGCTTGGTAGTTTGTGTCTGTAGATCACATTATTAATCGCATTACCAGGACCATTATGGATTAATAAGATCGTAACTAAGGGAGCATACAAAAGCTGGCGTTATGCTACTAATCGTTAATGTGAACTGTGCAGAATTTAGCTGACTAAATACTTTTCTAAAAGAGAAATATATGGTTGAGAAAGAAATATTCCGGTGGTATTTTTGGAAAAGTCTTCACCCTTCACACATGCTGTCAGATCCATATTGTTAGAGTGCTGATTTAAAGGGTAAAATTTAAATCAGATCTGACGGTATAGAGAGGTTGGGGACGATCAGGGGGACACCGCTTCAACCGCCATCTGAATTTTAATCCGCAGGTTGCGAAAGAAATTGGAATGAGCCATGCTAAGTATGAGAGTCAGGCCTTTATCTGAAAGCCGGGCACCGGCCTTTTCATGTCGAAGGGACACGGGCACCGAGCGTACAGACACAAAGCTGGCACGTCTTTCCGGCCACGGGGACCTAAAACGCCAGGCCTAAATTCACACGTGGAAAAAGGAGGAGAGGAAATGTCATTAACGGAATAAAGGGCCACATGTTGAGCAGGGAAATGGGGGGAGGGGGTGAGTACGGGGCAGGGGAATAGGGCGGGGAGATCACAGGAGCGAGAGATTGAGGGCAAAGGAGGTCAAACCCGGTTCTGTGCTGGTTACGCGAGGACGACAATGACAGGGAAGGTGGCACCTGCGATGTCAGGATCGATCATCGTCGTGCGGCATCTGTGGATCTATCATAGCTTTTGGGTCACGTCTAAACTACTTTACCACACTATTATCGTTGGTCAACAAACCGGGGCGGATTTTTTTAAGGTGGGGCAGCGCCATAATTCAAACAGAGGAGCCAGCGATTGATATGCTTTGAAGTGGTGAGTGACATGGCGGGGGCAACTCTGGGAGCCAATCAGTTTTCAGCTGGGGTGAGCGCCCCTGTAGCCACGCCCCTGTATACGCCTACTGCAACAAACTGTAACAGAAAGTCAGACAATTTCGCCTGCGTATGCATTTGTATATGTGAATCACTGTAGGCCTCACCTCAAACATTACTAGTGACCATTTAGCTACCAGTCCATGTCCTTAAACACTCTATTACCTGCTGCCCATCTCTGCTAGCATGTAGGGGAAAGAGACATTTACTCGTCGGTCCATTACGGTGGCCTCAGTTAGCTTCGGGTTTTCTTTGTTTCTTGCATCCTCCAACACAAAATTCGTAAAGCGTCAAGCTGCCTCCTAGGATAGTGATCAGAGCCAACGGGGTCTCCAGCCGTCGTGCGAGCGGCTCTTTGGATGTGATGACTGTCAAATTCCTCCTGAATGCTTTATTCAACGGCCGGGTAGACGACAGCCACTCAGCGGGAGTCGGGGTAGGGGTACGAGGCAGCATGGGGTTAAACACAGAATTGATTTCACTTGTCGGCCGCTGACAGCTGGTAATAAGTGCTAACAGCCTGAAAGGTTGTTACACTAATAGCATTTCTTTGATATTCCTTTTTGAAAGGAGGCGCTGAGGATGGCGAATACAGAAAGGCCAGAGTAACACCCAGTATTGGTGTCTGAGCTTCAGAAGTTAGCGACACCAGCGCTAATCACAATCAGGATACCCAGAGATAGAGCATCAACCGCAACCCAAATAGGCTAAATGGAATGAGGAGAGGCCTACAGTCATCGAGCGAACAACTGCTCATATGCTAAATAAGCGTTTTCAGCCTTGCTCTACAAATCCTAGCTGATAGGGTGCTATATTATTAGCATTTGCCTCTGGCTAGTCAGCTAGTGTCAGCGGCAAACGTAGACATCTCAGTCCCATTTCATATTAAAAAATAACCTCGCTTGGCCCATGGGACAATAATACTGCGAGTACCTCAAGAAGACCTAAAACAAAGAGAAAATCGTGGCTTTTTCATGACTTTATTCGCCTGCCGTGGTTGAGCGTCACCATCAGAAGCTGGGCGGCGTTTGCACACATTCCCTTTCTTAGTTCTGCGAATAAAATAATCGTAGAAACACGAAAGAAAAAATTAATCCTCTTGACGCGCATCAGCTTACCGTGAGCTGCAGTGTCAAGCGTTCAGGTGTGATGATCATCTGCACAGAATTGACTTCCTGGATGCATTTCTTCCTTCGGTGTCACGTGCAAATCCCCCATCCAAAATGGTGCATTGGGTTTTTTTTCGTCTTCTCCCAGATATCACACCACCAGTATGGGATTAAAACGTCTGCATTTAGGAACTTTTCACCAAGTCATCAGATGGCAGCATTAATTCAGTTAACATAATGTGCCTGTTTTTGCAGCTCTGTCAGAAGAGCAGGATGTCTGTTTCAGCGCTGAGAATGAGACAGCTTTAAGGTTAAATGGAACGGATAGATCTCACTCTCTTCTCCCGCGGGAGTCTGATTTTACCTTGACAAGCTGTAACTTTATATAATGCGCAAGAAAACAGCAACAAAACCGGTCTTTCAATGAAAATGTGTTCAGCCAAATGAAAATAGCTCAAGGCAGCTCCCATGCGCACTGCAGTTGAAATCATTATGACGCTGGCTTGATGCCTTGATATGTTCATTACAGGCCGTTCAGGACTGAGAGCTAAATCAAAAAACAAAGTTCATCTGCTGTTCAATTGCCGTCGCAGTACTGAACCTCATAAAGGGGAGTCCATTATATTAATCATAGCATAATATAAAATGTGGCAATATACCGTCCTAAGAATCACTGGACCTAAAGCAGGCGACGCATCAACTGAGATACTAAAGCCCGTCACCGGACACATACACACACAATCAAGCACTAAAGGAAATAATCCACGTTATGTTTTTAGGCTCAGGCAGAAGCTGTCATTGGGAGAAGATGGTGGGCACCATCTGACCTGCAGTCCTGGTTCAGTCCCATGGAAGGGTGACATCGTGGATGGGACATACAAACTGTGACATCATGGGTACAGACTACAACCTGCCACCCAGGCCGGTGTGGAGAATCAACACCTTGAAGGACTTTGGCTTTGAACTAGACCTCTGTTGTGAATGGCCCCATATAAAAATAAACGGAACTGAATTGGACATTCTTACATATACAGATTTCCCATGTGAGGCTAAAGTTACGCACTACTACGGTGCAATATAGAAGAATGAAACAAGATCAGCAGAAACCACTTTAACACAATATAAAATGAGTTATTTTATGTTTATTCTAAATAATGTATATATACAATATATTTGTGCACATTTCTTTTAATCCATCAATCCATTTGTCTTGGTGAGGCTGGAGCCTGTCACAGAAAACGCATGCAGGACACAAGGCCAGAGACCATTCTGTTTGGGATTCCGGTCACAACATAATTATATACGTTGTCACAGCGGTGCTTCTGTACGCATCACGCACACGCCATTCCGCCCGGTCGCCAGGACGACCTCTCAGCACCATGGACAGCTGCCACCTGTCAAGAGTCGGGCGCCGCGGCTGTGGATGTGGTGGGGGTGTACGGAGACAGCCTCGCCCGGCTAACGAGCGACGGCCGGCAGCTAGCGGCTGAGGGCAGCTGAGGAAGGTGAGGGCGAGCGGACGAGAGAACAAAGGCGAAGAAAACCGGCGGCCCAAGGAAGATGGAATGACCGGATAGGGGAGCTGCCCGCCAGGTCTGGAGATGATGGCGGAAGCTGTCAGCACTGTGTCCTTTTGCAGGAGCCGTGAGTCCTGTGTTCCCCGCTGCCTTCTGCTGACGTCGGCTACCTGCACTCCGGCCCACCGAGTTGCCACATTACACGGACACCCCCAAAGCCCTGCACTCATCTGTTTTCCCACACCCTGCACTTCTCTCCACTGAACACCATCAATAAACCACCCCTGCAGGGTTGCTGGTTGAAACATCACTGTCTGGTGTGCTGCGCTGGGCCCTCCAGCAACTCTCCAGTACAACTCCCCAGTGCAACTACCCAGTGCAACTCTCCAGTGCCACAGGATGTGCAATGTTCCATAGGATTATGATATTTTAATGGGATGATTACCCTTCACATCAATATGTCATGTTTGAAGGAGTGTCCTCCAAATCGGGGCATAGTTGGAAATTCCGGTCCACCTGACAAAATGTCACTCTGCACCCCCACCTGTTTTAACGTGCAATTATATGCATTCTAGCCCCCCTGTAAAGTGTTGGGCCCCCTGAATCTGCCTGGGGATCCATGTCCCTACTCGGTCCCGCCTCCAAAACGAGCAAAGAGGAGACATATGTGTTTGCGTGGCAGTGTACTGCATGCACGCATGCGAGGTGTGATGCAGCTGTAAACTCACCCCCCCACCATTGGCCAACAATGACTGTTCCCTGGCATGAACCAGTGTCTCTCATTCCAGAAAAAGCAGCAGCTGAAGACAGGAAGAAACATCACAGCCCTGCCAGCTAACTGGGACCTGTGTACCACATGACCATCAAAAAGACAGTGACCCACCGTATCACATGACCATCAAAAAGACAGTGACCCACCGTATCACATGACCATCCGAAAGACAGGGACCCACATATCACATGACCATCAAAAAGACAGTGACCCACTGTATCACATGACCATCCAAAAGACAGGAACCCACATATCACATGACCATCAGAAATACAGGGACCCACATATCACATGACCATCCAAAAGACAGGGACACACCATAACATATGACCATCAGAAATACAGGGACCCACTGTACCACATGAGCCTCTGAATTTTCCTTCATTTACCAGAAAGCCCCAGGGGATTCTTTATGAAGAGGAACTACGAATTCAGATAGACCCAATTCAACCTGCACCTCAAAATTTTATTCTTCCTTATCATTTTTCATTCTTACTTTATCGTTTTAAAAAACTTTCCACCGTGACGAAGTACCCCTCTGGAAGCTTCTAGAACTTTCGAATGAAACACTCTTTCCTGCCCTTATTGGTCCCAGTCTACATGAAGGAAACACATTTTCTTGACCTTTGTTGAATAAGCAGTGGTGGGGGTGGGGGTGCTTTAGGGGGCAAGCTTTGCAGAAAACAGGAGAGGCACATAAGCAATCCAATAAATAAATAAACAAAGGGGGGGGGGGGGCTGGATTACAATGAACAGACATTTCAGCTTCAGCTATTCCTCAGTGCCAGGACCACAGGGAACACTGATAGCGTGGAAGAGGATCATCACGCACCAACGCCAAAGCCCATCTTATGGGTAGAAAACCTGCTCTCATTATAGCCGATAAAGTTACACACTAAATGCATTAACACAAGACTACATTCCCCTTTCCAAACAAATTCTTAGAGGATGGAGAAGCCATCATATCTAATGAGCTACCGTTACATAAAATATTTATTTGTAATTGTGAGGAATAGTTATAAACAAACACGAAAAAAGATAGCAAGAAGAAAAGATCGATTTTATTTCGGATGGCTGTATATAGTATAATCATCTATATGGTTTAAGTAGCTAGTAATCAGATATACAGAACTCAGGACAGGTGCAGAAAATACAGCATTTAATTATACAATGTTCACGATTGTGAGGGGCAAATATACCTTTGTCATCTTTTAACAAGACTAACTACTCAAAATGTCTAAATGAGAAAAAAGAAATATGTATTTATTTTCTGCAGCTAAACTAATTATTGTGAAATTACAGATTGCTTTTGAATAATTTGAGAAATGTATATTGAAAGAAAAATTATGTCTATATACTTCCTATATTTTGTTCCAAGACAACAATGGGAAACACTTTTTATTTATAGTACCTAAAGCATCAAAAAATGTAAAAATCCATCCATACATCCATCTTTCAAACACTTGTCCTGGACAGGGTAGCAGAACGGCCAGGAACCTGTCGAGGGAAGCACTGTTTGATATGACCTTCAGGACTGAGAACTGTGGATTCTCATATATCTAAAACAAGGTCATTCAACAAGAGTCTTAGCTATCAAGGGACTCATTTCCAAAATCGAAGGTCCTCAACAAACAGGTAATTCAAACACTTTTTTCCCTCACAAAAAAGCACTAGTTTAGGACACAGCATGATGTATTAGGGTGGAAAACACTTATTTGCAATGTGCAAGGATTTATTTCATTGTGAGTCCATTTGTTTAATCATGCATTTGCATAAGGAGGAGTTAATTCGTACAACTAAGTTTCACATTTCACCATGGAAATAAGTCCTAGTCAGGTGGGATTGTAAAATTGCATAAACTGATCATTATAATCAAGAGGTAATATCATGGTGCAAAAACCAGAAACTACATAGCAATATGTTTGTACAGAGATTTTGTTGTAGACAATTGCCAGCTTTGATCTCTTCTTTCTAATAGCTATATCAGTAATAGCAGGACTGAATGTAATTATTGCGAAAGAAAAACAGTTTATTCACTGCGTTACAGATAAACAGTGACATCATATGGGTGTTTACGTTCATTCAAAGCAACTGTACCCCTCTGCACTGGAATTGCGACACTGTGACCACAATCTACTTCTTCTGAACTCCTGTTTATTCAGTTTCATTTTCCATTTGCACGACTGTATTTTTAAACTGCTTTAAATATTTCTCTATTCTATTTCTTACACTATAACCAACGACATCAAACCTTCGTCTCAGTGGATGAAGTGAATCATATAGCTGAAGATGACAATGAAGACTTTGACTCGGCTTGACTATGACAAACCGTTTTTTGCATCAGAACTCAGTAACCTTAGACCCACTTGCCAGAAATTTATCTCACAACTAAACACTTAAGCATTCCTCCCCTGTTAGCCAAAGCTACCTCCCATGTGTCTAACAAATGTATGACTCCTTACAATACAATTAAATGCCGTATTCACATTGTTATGAATGGGGGCCATTTAGATTCTGTGATTTTACGGTCAGTTAAAGGCCCCATTTGAACAAATTGCTCATGCGAACAATCAGTAATGTGCTTCAGAAAACTAGAGTGACACAGAGGATGGAAAATCACAAATTCAGATGTCTGAACATATTTCAGCACTAGAAATGTACTATATGACAGCATTCCCTATGCTTAGTGTTAAATGGGATGTTTTACTTAACTGGCTGGTCTATCATCTTACAATGTATGTTTGAAATAATACATCACAGTTTGATCTATGGGCTTCACATTATGAGAAATCAGCACATACATACTGTACATACAAGCTAAAGTCTTAGGCAGTCAAAGAAAATGATGTTTAATGATCTCCATGTTGGTGTAAAACTATGATTTTATGTCTGTCAAAGTGTGTCAGCTTAGCTTTCAAACCTCTCCTAACGTCGCCCCGGTATTTACAGCAACCACGTAATACATCCATGTGTTTTCTGATTTGACCACTAGAACATCATGTGGCTAATCAATACCTCAGTGACTTTTTAAAACTTAATAAATGAATTGGTTGATTGATGGAGTACTTGATTGGTTTATTAATTGATTAATTAAGTGAGCTGGTGGTGAAATGTACTGAACGCATGGACTGGCCGGGGTGACCCTGAGGAGTTTGAGAACTATAACAACCGTCACCTAGCCATCCAACAAGGGTGGCGGATTCCCGCGATGGTGACGATTCACAAAGGGCACTGAGGCACCACAGACCTCTACCCATAACAGTCTGCTAGTCTGATCAATAACATAAAAGTCACCAATTTCTAAACAACCAGTACTGTACTGTACAAGTCACTTTGTCATTTCTTATCAAGACCTTTTTATATAATATAAAAACCATCTAAATTATGCCCCTGCATGTAAAAGTTGCTGCTGTACGCACCGGGAGCACTACTTTTTGGATTTGTTGTTAAAAATGAGAAATTTATGGCAGTGAAAAGTTTAAAAGTTACCGCGAGAAGCGCGAGATTGCGAGCGAGGCTGGTTACTGCACAAAGACGGCTAACGTGCATATTATGCATATGTTATGCCGATGTTCCCTCTTCTGTTGTCATATTGTCGTTCCATCTTCCAAAAGGTTATCCAGTTCAGGGTCACACAGAGCTGGGAGCCTATTCCAGAAAGCTCAGGGCACTGGGCGGGTGGGGGGGTGTGCATGGCAGGGAACATGCCACATCCACAACACATTCCGGGCACCGATTCAACTAGAGAAATGCAAACTCCACACGCAAAGCAGCAATGGGCTTCAAACCCCCCCCTACCCCAAACCCCACCCTGGAGGTGTGAGGTCACAGTGCTACCAACCGTGCCACCATGTTTCAATATTTATTCATTTCCAAATTGTTTTTTTTTTCAGTGAAAAATGTGCTGTGGCACTTAAAGCAACATCTGCTATTATTAGCCAATAGCACAAAAAAAAGGATGCAGAATCACAGATGAGACCATCTCACTGCCAGGAATATTCCGGCTACTTTTGAGCTCAGATACTGTATCACAAACGGCTAAAGAAAGCAGCCCCATGAGTCAGACTTAATTCATTATAGATAAGGTAAACTTTCCACCTCTCGAAAAACTTTGTCCATTAACATTGCCGTTAAAGATAGATTTCCAACAGGCCTTTTTGTTAAGAAAAAAATAGAATAATAACAATAATGTAAATTTAATGATGATGTGAATTTCATAGGGTTCAAGTCAGTGCAGAAATACACCATCATTAAACTTTCTAAATTTTACCTTAACGAAAGCTGTTAAAATATATTGTTAGCTGCATCTCATAATAAAGTGAATTAATAGTCTTACATTTCTGCCATTGATTTTTCCATTTTTTCCCTTTTTTGTCCCTTAAATATAAGTCAAAGGAGACAGGGACAAAAAGCAGATTATTCTAGTGGGTCAGTGGGTGAGGATTTACGGTAAGTAGAGGAGTCAGAGAAGCGCCATCAGACCCACACCGTGAGTCATTACGGGCAAATTATATTAAGGTCGCTATGCCAACAACATTTTAATGCAAATTTTTAACACCGCATTTAATGGTTATGATGGCTGAATGGGCAACAGTGTTGCTTCACATCGCTAGGGCTGGGGCGTGAATCTCGCTCTGTGAGTGTTGAGTTTACCTATTCTCTCTATGTCCGATGGATTTCCGCTGGGATACGCCCTGCTGATTGGGTATATGTGTATGTAGACTGGCGTCCTCTCTTAGCTGTACTTCTTCTCTTTGCCGTGTGGTACCTGGGACAACAAGCAGTCAGATGATGGATGGATGGATGGATGGATGGATGGATGGATGGATGGATTTCCCAGTATTTATCTCAGTGGAATCATGACATGAGTTTCTGCAGCAAGTTAGGATTTGTGCTCTCTTGTGCCCTTAGGAAGTGACTTACCAGGATATGCAGTATATGCTGATATTAGAGCAGCAGCAAGCCCATAAACGAATGCAAGGAAACAAGGCTTTAATCTGCTTTCTAGATCCCTTTCATGATAAGGACATCAGCATCCCTATACTTAAAAATATTCATTATAAAAATCAGACCACATGAGCATGTTTAACACAATGTCTACATGACTGAAGTATATTAAATGCTTTATTGGCATTCAGAACTAGCTTTTTGATATACATACAGTAGTAGATGCCTTTCAATTTTAGTTTATTTTCGAAGTACATTTCCACATTTCATTCAGATCTACTTATGATCAGTTATCATGTTTCATACCCTAATGGTGAGTCTTGTGCGAAATAGCTAAAACACTAGAAGTATGAAACAAAAGAAAATGGAATCTGAGGATTGTGTATGCATTCATCTCCGTCTCTCAGCCCATCTGGGGCAGTCCGCTAAGATAAGGTGTTCTCTCGTCTGCAGCCAAGGACGCACTGCCAGTGGTGGCGGCGAATGAAAAAATCCTCGCCGGTCCATGTCGAAGGCCACGAAGTGTATGGAACACTAGCCACACATGAGGGGAAAAGGTGAAAAACATGTACAAGTAGAGTAGCAAAATATGGGTGGGAATACATGATTAAAAATGCATGATTTCCCACAATGCTTATCCCTTACTTGGTCACTGAGGGCCTGACATCTGTGTCAGGAGGAATAGAGCACAATGTGGCCTGGATGGGTTGTCAGTTAATCAAAGGGCGCTCCAGGCAATTTGTACATGCTGAAATGCATGTCCTTGGACTGTGGGGGGAATCCAGACGCGGGTAAAACATAGAAACTCCACACACAGTCTCCTCCCGCTCTATGCTACCCACTAAGCTGCCATGAGGACCTGCACAGATCGCAAAAAGTGATTTAATTTCTGCCTGATTTAGTAGCCGCAGAATAACACGAAGGCTAATAGGTATAAGCCTTCAAATATTAAGGGAAATCAGCAGGTGACAGCAGGCTGAGGTCTAAGGTCGAAATCAATCATGTTCCTAATTTCAAAGGACATTTGTTTTTGGCAAATAGTACTGGTATAACGCAGGTGCAGTAAACCTCGCATTATAGAATAAGCCTTCAAGGGTTAATGTAGCAGTTGAGAGTGAAGAGCTTTGATTTCCCCAAATGTAGGATTTAGCTGAAGTTTATCATGTAGTCTGTATGCTAATAGCATGCGGCACCATTTGACACCAGGAGTGCACAGTGTACTGTACTGCAGCTCCGGATGGGCATGGCGGTAATTGAATTGTTTCCTGAGGAATGATGGGAAAGGATGCGTCCAGATGTTAGCCGACAGGGAGTGGGCTGTTTGTCACCGCCGTCCAGTGTTCCCGCCCTCTCCCTCAACAGCTGTTCAGCTTCCCTCTGGTTACTCATGTTCCTGTTGAGGGCTCCGTATGACTGTCGCTGGCTTCCCATTTCCCACGAATCATTTCAAGTTTGAAATTCCGACATATACACACACACACACACACACACACACACACAAAATCTGTGCCATGAAAAACGACTTAAAGACTTTATATGAAATGTAATATCCGATGCCGACTCAGGCAGTTATCCACAATAGAATGGAGAAACTATCCATTTTCGGGTACTTGGCAGTCATATTTCTGATTTGCGGGGGAAGTGGCCGGGGAAACTTTAATTTTCTCAAGAAGGTTGTGTCATACACCGCATGCCTGTGCTTTCTGATGCTTTATCTAGCTACCCTTAATGGCACATATGAAATAATGAGGCCTTTTGTGGTATGGAGATTGCAGAGTGAGTCTTGAGGGTATACATAGAAAGTGCAGCGAGTGCACAGGAGCACCATAGTGTTTAATGGCGGAGTAAATTGATGGGGATTGAAAAGGACAATTGGGAGTGCAGGGCATAAGTATCCTACTGGGCGTGGAAATGACTGGACATGCTGTGTAGAATATGAGGAAGTCACTCATTGGTTTCTTTTGGACCAATCAATGGCTAGAAAAACAGGTCATAATCAACTTCCTGCACAACCCATGAGAGCAAAGGGGCCTAGATATTAACAGCAGAGCAGCAGCTCATTGGACGAGAAGTGAAGATTTTTGCTACCAGTCTGGTTCCTTAGTCATTGTGCTTGATAAATACATAAAAATAAAAATAGCTAGATGGAAGTCGGTGGGGAAAAGACTGCATCAGGAATCCTACGCAAGTTGCCATGTTTTGCAGGATCTAAAAAACATTGAGAATGAGACACACTGGCATTAAAATATGTGTGTATAAGGACTGTCTTTACAATGAGTTATGTGTTGCTAGAAACCAGAAACTGCAGTCAGAGTTACAGTAATGTTTAAAGAAGAGTATGTCTTCTAAGCAATGTACATACAGCCAATATGGAAGGGACTCTATTTTTCATATTTGGACGTCTATTTACTGTACACAAATCCCTGACAAATAAAGGAACGACCCTGGCCAGTTGAACTGTCTGGCTGCGATACAAAACAAACAAATGCACAGCCGAAACTGTTTGAACATGGAGACCATCCTGGGCCAAGCTGAAAGCTGACGGAATAGGCGATGACTCAGTCGCACCCGCGTTCGAATGCGAGAGGACGTCAAACGCTGTCACTCCCGGCGGCAATAGCAGTTCAAAGATATTCATTTGTCATGAGAAAAAGTCTGATGACAGGTGAATGAGTCATTCCATTTACATACCTACTGCACCTCATTACGCCCTGATATCACCCAACTACAACTCTCCTTTTGCTCTGTCTAGGGGCTTAAGGTCTTCAGCAAATGGCTTATGACTACTCATAATCTGTGTCTTTTTGAATGTATGTGTTATGCAGTAACTATGAGTTAATTAATCCATCCATCCACCCTTCCTTCCTTCCATTTTCTAAAAACCGCTTGTCCGATTCATGGTTGCAAGGGGTCTGGAGCCTATCATGGAGGCTACAGGCACAAGGCAGGGAACAACCCAGGAAGGGGCGCCAACCCATCTCAATGTCATGGTGCGAGAAGGACGGAGGCAAGGCAGGTGTCGGAGAAAAATATAGTGGCTTTTTTAAGGACAAACATGGGGGAAGTAAAGTAACCAGACCACAAGGGATCTAAGCAAAGAAAAAAACCTAGGGAGCAACACAGGGCGCTGGGTAAATGACTGGACTGGGGAGCTCAGGATGAGGAGGCACTATATACAGCACAGATGAGGGAGCAGACGAGAGGCACCTGGGATCATCCACACAAGGGCTGTAACGAGAGGCAGGGTTAAACGAGGCACAGGTGAGGCTCGTTAGAGCCACACAACAGGGAACACGGGCAGAAAAGGCGTGCGGGGTGTGACCCTCAGGGCACATTCATACACCAGTCACTCACACACCATTCAGTCACACACCAGTCACTCACACACCATTCAGTCATACACCAGTCACTCACACACCATTCAGTCACACACCAGTCACTCACACACCATTCAGTCATACACCAGTCACTCACACACCATTCAGTCACACACCAGTCACTCACACACCATTCA
>JAODJW010000043.1:10472545-10501509 GCA_026777045.1 Hyperopisus bebe
GTCACGTCTCTCTTGCACGCCCTGCCGCCTGTGACGTCTCTCTTGCTCGCCCTGCCGCCTGTGACGTCTCTCTTGCCCGCCCTGCCGCCTGTGACGTCTCTCTTGCACGCCCTGCCGCCTGTGACGTCTCTCCTGCCCGCCCTGCCGCCTGTGACGTCTCTCTTGCCCGCCCTGCCGCCTGTGACGTCTCTCTTGCCCGCCCTGCTGCCTGTGACGTCTCTCTTGCACGCCCTGCCGCCTGTGACGTCTCTCTTGCCCGCCCTGCTGCCTGTGACGTCTCTCTTGCCCAACCTGCCCTTGAATCTTAAAATTTGTACTGTGTAAATGAGGATTTTGCCATCTTGCTCATTTGACTTCCTCTGCCGCCACCTGGAGGATGGGCTCCCGCTTTTGAGTCTGGTTCCTCCCAAGGTTTCTTCTTTCTAGGGAGTTTTTCCTTGCCACTGTCACCTCTGGTTTGCTCATTGGGAGCTTTGGGGGCGGGGATAATGTAAAGCGTTTTGAAACAATGTAATGTTGTGAAAATGCGCTGTACAAATAAAATTGAATTGTCATGTAAACGTGCATGCAGTCGTTCATTTGCATTATCTGATCTTTGCATGGTAAACATCCTATTTTCTACAGTTTACAAAGAAGTCAGGAGGCATTACTTTTCATTGGTTTATGAGGAAGGAGGAGATCATATTTAATTTTGTTTGCAGTGAGATGTAAATGCTTATGAAGACTGTGTGGATATGATTCCCCTGTAGTAGATAAGCAATTATGGAAGATGGATGGATGGATGGATGAATGCAGCCAATGAGAGCTCAGCATATGAGGGACCTCCTTCAGGACAGCTGGAAGAGCATCCCAGGAGGCCACCTCATGGAACTGGAGTAGAGGAGACTGTAGGGTCAGCCAGTCCCTGCAGCAGGTGGGGTTAAGGACTTTGCTCGAAGGTCCAATGGTAGGATCACTCTGCCAACCATGAGATTTGAAGCGGTAACCTTTTGAGTCCCAACCCACAGAGCCACCCAAAAAAACCCTTTTTTAAATATTTTTTTGGTCAGTGCATAATGCCATACATGTAATTTTATAGCTTTGATGTCTTTATAATTATTCTAAAATGTAGGGAATAGTGCACATAAACCTTTCTATGGGTAGGTGTCTTTAACTGGCACTGCAGATCTTTGCAATGCTGGCATTACGTTTGTCACCCCGCCTTTCTTACCAGTACCTCTCATTTCTGGTGATGTCACTGATGACACAATCTGTTCAGGGAAGCAGTTAGGAACCACCCAGTGCTGTAAAGGTTGGTGCTTCAAATCCCATTACAGCTGTACCTTTCAGCAGAGTGCTTAACCCAAATTGCTAAAGCTGTAAAAATAGGTACGCTTGGATTTTGCCTTGGAAGGAAGCCCAGGTCATCAAAAGACAGAGAAATTGTGTATAGAGAAACAAGGTTACTGGCAGGTAAATACCGTCATAAACAAAATGCAAATAAAAGTTCATGCCATTCTCCTCCTTAAAGACGGATATGCGTTAATACTGAGATACACTGATCGTTACTAAAATGTGTCTCTCAGAGCCCCAAGAGACCCGTCACGTCCTCGATTTCCACGTGTTTTGATGCACGGCATTTGAAACGTTCTCAGCCCTCGGGAAGTCCCTGGGACGATTATTATATTTTAATGATCACTTAATGTTCCACTTATTTTATTAGAAAGACACTCGAGGCTCATGTCACGATTTAAAATGGTCGGCATCAAAGTTAAATGAGATCCTGGGTTTATTTTTGCGATTTATGGCTGAGCGACCTGGGCAAAGATGGTAAGAATGCACTCAGATTTTTTTTTCCCCATTTATGAACATTAAATACCTTTTATTATAATAAGTGATGTCATCCCTGATGCTGTCTGTTGAATGTTTACCTGGATTTTCGCCAGGGTAACACTGGGTGGTCTTCCCAGAGGAGTACTGAGTGAATTTGCTTTATTTTCAGAGATAACTTATAGCTAAAGATGATCAGACAAGGCTGGGAACAACTCGCCTGCTTGCAGAAACACACGCACACACACACACACACACACACACGTCCGTGGACACAGGCCAAGTGTGACAATGTTAACCCCTACCCAACCCTAACCTTAAACCGTACATAACCAAACAAAATACTTTTTTTTGTTATTTTTAGTTTTTTCATTTGTCACAGATTTTTAGAAAATGAAGGTTGTCCTTTTGCGGTCCAAAAAAATGTCCCCACAAGGTAGAAAGTTGCAGGTTTTTAACACATGGTGGTGAATTCTGAGCCCCACATTGAATTAATCATGAAAACATACTCACACACACACACACACACACACACACACCACAGTGTGCCTTAACCACACAGCAGCACACCCTGCCTGTTAAAAGCTGAGGCTTGCTGTAGAATGATAAGTATTAGGACCCAACTCAAATTAATTCACAGAGAAAAATCTAAAACAAAACTTTAATCTGGTGAAAAATCAATAGCTGTCCCAAATACACTGATTAATTACATCCATCTAGAAGAAATCTCAGCAGAATTAGGATGTTTCAAGCATAACTCCCCCCCAAACCTTCCCTGGGGTGCAGACTAAATAAAAAAAGTATTTTCTATTTCCTTAAATGGACTGCATGTACAACAACAAAATTTCAATTGTAATTCAGACTTCAATTAAAACATATTTTTTAAAAAGTAATCAGCAAATCTGATCATCCATCCATCCATTTTCCAACCCGCTTATCCTACTGGGTCACGGGGGGCCCAGAGCCTATCCCAGAAGCAATGGGCACCAAGCAGGGAACAACCCTGGACAGGGGGCCAGCCCATTGCAGGGCACACTCACCTACAGGCAATTGAGGAACTGCAATCAGCCTCAGCATGTCTTTGGACTGTGGGGGGAAACCGGAGTACCCGGAGGAAACCCCACGACGACACGGGGAGAACATGCAAACTCCACACACATGACCCAGGTGGAGACTCGAACCCAAATCCCAGAGGTGTGAGGCAACAGTGCTAACCACTGCACCCCCATGCCACCCCAAATTTTCCATAATACTAAAAATGTTTTTTTTTTTTTTTTTTTTAAAAAGTAATTTAAAAAGGATCTTTTTGTCCTTCTGGTGCAATGAGTCCACTTTGTTCTTGCCTTATAAAAGCCAGTTGAACTATCAAAAAAAGTATGTACACAAAAAAAAACCCATTAAATTATTCAAAAGATCATCCATACATATTTTATAGCAACATTTAAAACGGCATTTTAACAAACATTTAATAAACTTCATACATACAAAATTCTTCAGATCATCTTTTCTTCTCATTTACATTAAACAGAATACTATTAGAGAAACAGGAATTGAAAAATAATTTGTGCAGTGAAAAAGAGTAAAAAGTCTCAGTATTCTGAATGACCTGCTTGCCTACTGTATATTGTGCAGAACTAAAGGGTTCCACACTAATGTCCTTGATAGTAATGACCATTCTGTGCCATAATTCTAACTTTCCAAACCACTTAAAAACCCACACTTTCAATAAACACTATGCATTAGAGGCAGTTTCACATAGTGGTGAAAAAAATAAAATCTTACATCAAAGTATTTTCGAGAGGATTTTAGGAAAGTTTGCTACAAACAGAAAACTTCTTGCAAAATGGTCCTACAAACGTTTTGCGACTTCCCAGAGGACAGGAAAAGCCCCAGTTACATCTATGATGTTGCCGTTCTATTTTGGAAGAATTCAAACCCTTTATAATACAAAGAAGCGATTTTTCTGCTTTGATTCAGACCTGTCTGTTTTTTTTCATGAGAAAGCACCCACAGAATCCCACAGAAAGCTGGATCTAAAAAACAGATCTCTGCAGGGTCCCTGAAAAGTCCTGCTTTACCTCCACTCCAAGCATTTCAGGACATTTCAGTCATAATAAAAGCATTTCAGTATTTCAGTCACAATAAAATCTCAGCTGTTCCTCTTTGACCTCGAAGGATGATGAAAGTCAGCCTAAATTCTTGTGAGACTGACCAAAACCTGCCTTTATGTTCTTTTTTTATTTCATCAGAAGCTTCAGTCTTCCAGAGATAATATTCTGACTGTATCTTACAATTTCCAGCCCCGTCTTACTGAGTGAAAGAGATTTTGACCGTAATTTAGTTGTGCAAATTGGGAACTGGCCTTAAACCCCTAACATAGGAGACTGGGAATTAATCAGCCGCAAATGTCAGAAAAGATGTCTTTGCATGCAGGAAATGTACAGTTTGAGCAAATGCATGGTGAGGTCAAGGTGTCTTCTGGGTAGATTCATTAAAATTTCCAGCTTTGGAGGTCCATGGGAGTTGAACACGGGAAAAGGCCATACTTTTTCTTTGCCACTTGGAGGGGAAGTTCCCAGCCTAGAGCAAACACAGGCTCGCCAAAAAGCAGGACATAAAACACTAAAAGTGGACCTGAAAGGCTACCGTCCGGGATGAGAACCTGCAGGGACACTCACTAAGCAAACTCCAAAGGTCAAAGCTCGCTTGCACTGACCCGTAATGCTTAGATGAAATGCTGAAAGACTGGCCAGAGAGCAGGACACCAAGGAATCTCCCACATTATGAGGAGGTGGAGAATATCTGGATGCAAACAAATTAGACTGACATTATATGCAGAGGTGGAAAGTTCATGTCCAGAAAGCACAAATCCAGGCCAAGGTTTTGTTTCAACTCACTCTGTGACTCTGCGACTGTGAAGCTTACAGCTGGTTGGCCAAGGGCTGAGGGCTCAGTCATTGTGGCTCGTCAAGTGTGAGACTTGGACCTTGGTCTGGCTGTTTCAGTCCAGCTTCTGGATGCTAGGCTTAGTTGGTTTGTATATTACTTCTGGGTAATAATCAGGGTTGCTAGCTTTACGGTTTCGTGTGCCAGCATCTTGACTCAAGTTTCATCATACAGATTAGCTGGTGGGGGGTGGAACGGTGGCACAGGGGATAGCAATGCTGCCTCATGCTTCCCCTCACAGATCAAAAACATATTAAGGTGAACTAGAATTGCCAAATTGTTCTTAGGTGTGATTGTGTAAATATCGCCCCCCCCCCGTCCTGGGTTATTCCCTCCCCTGTGCCTTTAGGCTCTGTCCCCTCATGACCTTGCATAGGACAAGCAAATATAGAAAAAGGATGGACAGATTAGCTGCTGTTCTGCAGCTGCTGTGCCAGATAACTACAGGGTAACTCGTTTTAGGTTTGTTTGTGGTTTTCATGTTTCAAAGCAATTTCCTGGTTCCTGTATTGCGGTTCTTGGTTTTTCCAGTACTCTGCACTCAAGTCTGCTTTGCATGCAGCTTGTCCTGGTGATGGCCATCCAATCAGCAGCCCCGAGTCACCTCAGGAACTATTTCCTGCAGTGCACGTGAGGCTGATGCCAGTCCCCATCCAATCAG
Organism: Hyperopisus bebe; assembly: GCA_026777045.1. Taxonomy (NCBI): domain Eukaryota; kingdom Metazoa; phylum Chordata; class Actinopteri; order Osteoglossiformes; family Mormyridae; genus Hyperopisus; species Hyperopisus bebe. The sequence continues at coordinate 10,477,962 of JAODJW010000043.1, forward strand.
CAGCCCCGAGTCCCATCAGGAACTATTTCTTGCAGTGCACGTGAGGCTGATGCCAGTCCCCATCCAATCAGCAGCCTCGAGTCCCATCAGGAACTATTTCCTGCAGTGCACGTGAGGCTGATGCCAGTCAATTGCAGGGCACAAGCCATCACAGACTACGGCCGCTTTCAAGTCGCCGATCCACCTAAAGATGTTTCTTCAGATTGCAGGAGAAAAACTGAGCTACACAGCAGGGTGACGCAAGATCCACAAACGGAGCTGGTGTGGTACATCAAACCAACACGGTAGGAGAGGACAGGACCACCCTCTGAGCCACCATGACAGCATTCCATTCACTCACGATACACTGTGACTGTTGGCGTTACCCTTAAATAATTAGCACATTTGTTCTTCCTCTGTCAACGTTATTCTGCTCCATTTCCATCCATATCCCCACCTTCTCTGTCTCAGGCCAGAAACTCTGCTAAAAAAAAATGTATTTCTCATTGTATTAAAAGTACTGTACGGATTTTGCTAATTATCTCCTGCGAGAAATGAAGATTAGGAAGTGTTATTATTAAAATCCAGCTCAAAGTGCGTCTGGTTCACCCACTCGTGGAGTGATGAGGTAACAAGTTACTAAAAAAAATACATATTATTTTAAAAAGGTACCCAATTAACAGAACGGGCAACTTAACAATTGATATTACTGGTAGGACGGATCAGATTTCAGAATACACGGCAGTCGGATTAACGTTCTTTCGCAACAACCAGCTTTGCATTAGCTACTTAACTATTAGCTTAAAGCACGCAGTGAGTGATGACATATGCTAATCCTCCCATAGAAACGTCAATATGGAGAGAACTGAAAGGTCCAGTGTACTTCTTCTGCGTTTAATTAACGATGGGATTCGGGGCTGTTTTTAGACCTCTAGCTCCGTGTTTTTTTTTTGTGGGAGTAAATTGTGAAATTACAGATCCTCGCGGACAAGCCTGCACAAGTCGATAAAAGTGGATTTAGAAAAACTTGGGTGGGTGGGAAGAGGGGGAGGAGGGGACTGGTGAACGATTCCCAATTTCAGCTGTGACCTCTGACCCAGGAAGTACATCAGAGAAAAGTCCCACTGGAATTTAGCTGCCTGATTTAATGCCCCCATAGAAAGGGGTCCAGGTGGCTTTCATGGCCGCCTGAGAATCGGTGACGAAAATCACAAGGTCAAATTGCTGTGAGGGCTTTAAAAAAACGAAAAAACCTGGACAGCTTCTGTAGCACCTTCCTGCAGCTTCTCGGCACCCATTACCGGTAAATGCGATCTATCTTCAGAGCGAGCTGCACGACTGCTTGAGGGAGCAGAGGTCAGGTACGTGGGCGGGTAGAGCAGGCAGCGGGCAGACAGAAGAGCCTCCTTATGCAGCGGAGAAACCAGCAGGCAGGCGAGAATCACCATGACCTATTTCACACAAGCTCAAAGCCAAGCCTCAGGGTCACTGCCATCCATCACGTTACATATGTTTACGTCTCGTTATTAAGCAGCACTGTGTTGTGCTGGATATCACTGTCCTCCCACACCACCCAAGCTGGGGAGGTTAGAATCCCACCTGTGGATTTTACACATGTGTGCATGGCCTCCCTCCAATTACATCGGTATTGCGGTCAGAATAATCTTATCTTTCAACTGAATCAGAATCAGAATCCTTTTATTCACCACGGACAAAAAAAGTACAAGGAAATTGTTTAGCTGGAGGCGTGAGTATACAATCATATACAGACAAACGTACAGTCAAGACAAACAAATACACACATAAAACATTGAATAGCAAATAAAATGTATTGACTTAGTGCCTTTCATAGGCAAAACAGTCACGAAGCATTGTACAAAACTAAAAGGCAGAGAAACGTAAAACAACAAAACATCAATGTAAAAACACACAAGTAAAAATGGACAAATGTATAATGTATAGCAAAACACAAAATGTATAAATATAAATAAAGAATATAAAGAGAGAGAGAGACAGACAGAGAAAATGAGCTACTAATAAATTAACAAATAAAGATGTAGGCAAATTGCCCGTAGTGTGTGCATGTGTCCGGAAGCTGGATTAAAGCCGCTGTTCCCATTCTTCCTGGGAAAGGCCCCAGGCCCCTTCTATGCTGGATAAGCAGGCAGAAGATGGATGATTCAATATGTAACAGCCCTACAATATACTGTGTGGCAATGCAGACAAAGATAATAGATGAATTGTGTGGCAGTTACTATTTCCCTGGAAGTCAAAGGGGCATTAATAATTATTTTTGACTAGTACTGCAATTGGAGGAGTTGGAAGATGAATGGAATGTCAGTGCTCTGTGAATGGACTTGTGCCTCGTGGATTAGTCTCCCAGATGACTGTAGGCCAGAACGACTGCTACAGGTGGATGGATAGATGGATGGATGTGTTGATTGATTGACTGATTGGTCGATTGATTTGATTAAGTCACTGATAACCGTTCAGGCCTTCTTTAAAATTTTGTGGCACAGTATCAGCAGCAATCCTGCAAAGTCTGCCGGTTCATCCTAAACTTTCTCAGAACTTATAGAACAGACAGGAAACTTATATTAAAGTCCATTGTGCCACACTAAACAGGAAGCTATATGCCTTTATAGACGAGCCCATTTGTGCAGCATCCCAGTTTCTTGCAGCTCAGGATACAGAATAAGAGTATAATTATGGTGTGTTACTCTGACAGAAATGAATCATGTTCTTTGTAATAGCACCACATTACACAAGACTGTAAACTAAGGAGTTTTCCCAGTGGCTGGGCAGCTATAACGAGATGCAGCCCATAGTGCAGTTAGATCCTTGTTGTACCATATTAGCTCTCTGTGGAGAGGTTGACTCAGCGAACGCCAATTAACTTACGTTCGGCTGCCCAGAAGTTCCTCTCTCCCTCCCTGATTTTACAGCCTCGTCCACTGGAGACCGGCCACCCATAAGACCCTGGGTGGAACATCTCCCGGCAAGGCCCGCGCTCCGTAGAGCGAGGAGAGGCCCGGCTTCTGACAGCGCACATAAGCCGAGGGGGTGGGGGGTCGGGGGGGGGGGGTAACGCTAGCTGCCGCCCATCCTGCGCTGACGTGGGCGTTGAAGAGAGAGACCAACGATGGGAATAATTTGCCATTCCAGTTTCAGAAAGAAAAAAAAAAACATTTTTTAAGAGATAGCAAAATGCTGTATATTTATGTACTGTCAAGTTCAAGTTTCAACTTGAAAATACAAAATTTTAACACATTTAATTAATGATTTAATAGCAAAGATACTGACTGTGCAGTCTATGTTAAGAAAGGGAGGGGGGGGGGGGCAACAGTGGTAACTTGTCCCCAACACCCAGACTTCTTTAGATCTGAGGAGGTCAGGTTGGCTTTTCTGAGATTCCCATCAGAAGTGTGTAAGACCCCTGTAAGGTTTCGGCTGATTGCCTGCAGTTCATTTCTGTAAATCTGCCACATTTGTATTCCTGACAAAAGAGACAAACGCCTCGATGAGTCCCTTCATCATATTTCCAGCCATCCATCATTCATCAATCCATTCATCTATCTTCCATAACCTCTTACCCAGTATAAGTTCATAGTGAGTCTGGATCTCATAGAGCACAAGGCGACGGACTCTTTAGCTCGTAAACTCCATCTTAGACCTCACAGATTTTGAGACAAGCTCCCCTTACCTAATATACAGACAACAGTTTGTGAGGCTGGGGGGGAAATATGTGTCAGAGATGGCGGTGAGCAACATAGCCCCACCCCAGGGAACTGCGTTACATTCATCTCCGCTCACCCACCACCAAGTCATCTCCAAGCCGCCTGCAGAAATCCTCTGACGAGCACTTCATTGTCAGGTGCGTCGACAATGGAGATGAAAGGCAATTCTGGAGGTGGCTACGCAACTGTGTTTTTATAAGGTACAGCAGGCTCTGCGTACGTCAGTAACACAAAGGCACTGGCTGAGAGCATCCGCCACCCAGGGAGAGGAGACAGAGGTGATGAAGTTACACAAGTGCCTCCTTGTGCATAACAGACCGGACGGTACAGACACTCAGAAGCTCTGCACAACAAAGGACAATGCAGGCCTTTCTTCGTGAGGCTAAGCTCTTTAAGTCTATCTATACCGTCATTCTTACTTTTTCTTTGCTAAATTAACTAAATTACTTTAAACCTTTTGGTCTCATCCTTTCTTTCAGATGGTGTCGGGGTCATAAAATAAGTGTAATTTTTATAAATTCACGTATTACATCCATTACATTTTAGTACCCTTTGAATATTTCTCTAACTGTCGTGTTCGGGTGTAACTATGACCTTACAACGTGGTACAAGCTGGTCAGGCCTGTAGGCGATATAGGCTGCTGCATAGGGCACCAGCTTCTGAGGGGGGGCTGACTTAGCAAACGCTAGGCTATCACCCTCCCGCTCCGGGGAAAGGCTCATTACCACTGCCCCCACCCCATACACCCCTCAGGCTTCGACCAGCACTAAGCACAGTACACATCCATGCTACGGTACTGAAAGACAGATCATATAATTGTCTGTTCATATTATATTATAAAACCCTGTTACACAATTCTGGCACAATGGAGGGCGAGATAATCACTTGATCTAGCTAATGATGCAAGTAATCCAAATCACTGATCCTCTAAATATTTTGCCAGTATTTAGAACATGGCAATATAGGGAAAAATAACCAATAGACTTTCCATGGGAATAATTGCTTGAAAAAAAAGCTTAAACACATATTTAAAAATGATCCACTCTACTATATTCGTGGTCATTCTTAATAACCTAACCAGGACAAAGAAATCCTCTCATGACATGGACACCAGTCTGGGTAAGTTTTCATGAGGTGAAACGTCAGATTTCCAATCCTCAAGTGTCAATCCGGAGTGTATGGGACTGGGTTGAGCACAGACACATGGTGATTACCAGGAATGACATTGTTCTTAGAATATCTACCTTCCAGCTAGAGATGACAGGCATTTGTTCATTAAGGGTTTCAACAACGGCCCCATGACTGCAACATATTTAAATAAATATGCAAATGACTACATTTCTATTCAAAGGCTTCTTTTGACTTCAGTGAGGTTTCTAAATAACCCAGGGAATACAATTCTTTCCTTGTGAATAGAGCCAACTGTCAGTGGCTTGGAATGAACATGTAAAAAAAGAATCTGAAATTTCCCATGTTCTGTATCCGCTGCCTGGAATCCACAGAAAAAAGGGGAACATTTTAAAGGTTAATATGATTACATAATTGCTCAGAAATTCAGCACATCTTAACAATTCATTAATGATAAACAAAATGCTAACGTCAACAGTTGGCCTGACCAAAGCATTATGGGAAATTTGCTGGGTGCTAATGAAACGGTCACCCCCCCCCACCCACCCCCACTCTATTGTTGTAGCCAGCAGAGTGATGATTAAGATTGCTGCCTCATGTCTTGTTTTTCTACCTGTATGGTTATTTGTGTGGTTACCAACTATGACAACCTCCGATCATCAAAGGTGGGGGTGGGTTATATTGTTAAAGGAACCTCAGGGTAGGTTCAGAACACATGACCCTCATCCCAGTGAAGGAAGAAAAAATAAAACAAAAGGATTGGGAAAAACCCATTTCAATAATGGCTCCTAAGGCATCAGAATGTAAATAACCTTCGAAACGTATTTTACAGAGCAGCCAGTTGCCCAGGAAACTGTAGAGGGCATTTGTCCATTTTTTTAACTTCCCACACAGCATCCTGGTACCGAGGCTTACTTGCTCCTTCCAAGCAAAGAATTTAACAATGACTTTGCACCACAGACACTGTCCTGATTCGCTATGGAGACTGAGATGCTTCAGGCAACAAGCGGGACTCTTTATGCTCTGAGGGCTTGACTTGTACTGACACTGTGCAAGACGACGACAGATTCTCAGACAGCATAGCTGCACAGCCTGCAAAGTTGGAAAGGAGAAGTTCAAACATATGGACTGCTGTTTTTGGAATATTATCTTTTAATAACTGGTTAACAATATTCACTAGCGACAAAATGTTGCTTAGCATCATTAATCATGAAAACATTAAATTATAAAGTTGTCACCTTTCAACACCATTTGTTATGTTTTCATATAATTTCTTTTTCTGTATTTTGGTCACACTCTCAAAATGCATGGCAGCTACACACACATGTTTGTAGTCATATATTTGTGGGGGCCATCGATTCATCTCCCCAAAAATGACAACCTTAACCCCGACTCAGCCCTAACCTTAACCATAAGTAACCAGACAAAATACAAGGCTTTTGGCATTATTAGTTTTTTGATTGCGGTCACCACTGAAAAAAATGTCTCTACAATGTTAAAATAAGAGGTTCTTTATACACTGTGGAACATTTGGTCCCCATGATGTAACATATACATCTAAATATATATGACACAAGCCCCCCTACCCACACACACACACACACACACACACACATACATAAATTTTGTATGCTAAATTTTGGTTCTTCACATGTTCACTCCTCATTGTCACATGGCAACATAAAAACCATGCCAAACTCCCATCATCCCTCGCAGCGGACCCCTTGCTGTCACACCCCCCGCCTGGGCTGTCGCTCTGGGCCAACATTGGTCGGGTCTCCCGAGGGCTGTGGGGACACACAAGTCTCGTACAAATGGCCTTTTAGATTAAAAACTATAAAAGATATTAATCGAAGCTCACAAATACCAGCTGCGCGGTTGTCCTGAGAACAGTCCTATGCTCTCCACCCTCCTTTATGTGGCTGTCTGATGTCCAATCTCACCATTAATTAGGACATATTGACCTGTCTCGCATTGACTCACATAGCGGGTGTTCTCTTTGAAAGCGCCTGCTTACGGCTCATATTCATCACTGGCTATATTTACATGCATCACATAATGAGATAAAGAGCCTCAGGGTCGATAGCATCAAGAAGAACCCATTTAAAAAGTAAAAAAATAAAAAAACATGCACATCGTCTCCTCCAGATAAAGATTTTTAAGGACTTTTGAGGGGAACGAACTCTGCAATCGATACGTTTTTAATCCAACAGAGGATTGTCCGGAGATAACAATCAGCAAGCCGGGTAGTCTTGTATTTGGCTTAAGATGGAGACACTATCGCTGCTCATCGCGGCCTTTTATCCACAAAGCCAAGACCCACCAGCAGCCAATTTCTCAGAATAAAGCAACTAAATTTACAAAACGGCCCTCGTCTGAGGCCGTGCTTCACTGGCACACGTAATTTAAGGACTTCTCCACTTAATTAATGGTCTCGTTATGCAGGCTCTGTTTGGCTTTACCGAATGCAGAGCAAAAGAAATTAAGCTGTTTAATTAGCTAATTCTGTGGTCGTCGGGCGATGTGTAAAAGACGCAGGGGAGCGCGTTTGATGTGACTTGGGGATTTGTGCTGCTCATGCATCTGTTCATTTGCTGCAGGGTGATGGAGTGGATGGCACTGGCGCCTCACACCTTCAGCGCAGTTTGCAAGTACTTCCAGTGTTTCCTTCACATATTCCAGTTTGCAAGTACTTCCAGTGTTTCCTTCACATATTCCAGTTTGCAAGAACTTCCAGTGTTTCATTCACATATTCCAGTTTGCAAGTACTTCCAGTGTTTCCTACACATATTCCAGTTTGCAAGAACTTCCAGTGTTTCCTTCACATATGCCAGTTTGCAAGTACTTCCAGTGTTTCCTTCACATATTCCAGTTTGCAAGTACTCCCAGTGTTTCCTTCACATATTCCAGTTTGCAAGTACTCCCAGTGTTTCCTTCACATATTCCAGCTTGCAAGAACTTCCAGTGTTTCCTTCACATATTCCAGTTTGCAAGTACTTCCAGTGTTTCCTTCACATATTCCAGTTTGCAAGTATTTCCAGTGTTTCCTTCACATATTCCAATTTCCTGCTGCAGACGAGAGATTTTGCTGTTAGTGTGCATCCCCAAATGGTACACAGTCCAGGGTAAAATCCCTTCCTTGCTCACTGGATTGCCCCCACCCCTATGGCAGAGAGGGTCAACCAACTGTCTAAATGGATCTGAACTTCTTACTTCTTAGGCACATTTCGCATTTGTAATACATTCAGTTTCTCATTACAAAGCCCACTGTGTGATTCATGTTTGAGTGCTGTTACTATTTATTTTGTTTTGTTATTTCCTGATACTGTTTCTTACCACCTAAATGGGTTTTTACTGTCAATGTGTGTGTTGGGCTCTTGTAAACCTGGGATATTCTTCAGGATTAATAAAATATCATCCATCCATCCATCCATCCATCCATGACTGCCAGATGCTACAGAAATTACCATGCACTTATTGGTACAATGACCCACTGTCTAAGAAGATGGATCTTAAGTGGAATTAGTCGGACAGCCAGTCTGAAGCTTATGGGGTGTCCCAGAGCAACTTAATAAAATACACCACAAGAGAACCAAGTGTCTGCCCCTTCAGTGAGAAGCAGGGAGCAAAAGCTGCAAAAAATGTGCTGTCAGATTCACTGTCGACTTCATTTCCCTCATCCTCCCCTTTAAATGAATCCTTGGCCTGATACTCCCCTTTAAATGAATCATTGACCTGATACACCCCTTTAAATGAATCCTTGGCCCGATACTCCCCTTTAAATCAATTATTGGCCTGATACGCCCCTTTAAATGAATTCCTGGCCTGATACTCCCCTTTAAATGAATAATTGCAGAAAGTACAAACATATCAATTCTGACTTCCGATACCCAGGAGCTCTAAGATCAAAGGCCGATGTCTGATAAAAGAGGAACTGAAGATTTTATGAAGCTGATGTTTCTCCACAAGAAAAAAAAATACTTTGTTTAAAATTGTCTAAGCAATTTTCCAAATGAGCTTAAAAGCTACAGCTTAGCATTCAAAATTGATGGACAGATAATATCTAGCCTAATTTCCCATTTGAATCTGAAGCAGATGGAAAATTCCCTAAATAGATCTGAGAACAAACCCATTACTCACTGGTCTACAGGGACACGCTGTCAAACTCTGAAAACGACTGGGTGTTTTGCTTTGCTAAAACATCGCATTGGCATATCCTATATACAGGCAGTCCCCAGGTTACGAACGAGATCCATTCCTTAAATCTGTGTATAACTCGTATTTGCAGGTAAGTCGGAAAAATAATGATACAGCACATAATAATAATAATATTATACAGAAATAATCAAGGTAACCTCACACGTTACCGTACTGTACATTGAGCTGCCAACCGCTAAAGCTGTACAATGCTTTCTCATGTATCACAAAGCAGTGTGTGCATTGTATTTAACCTGGATGTTTGATATAATAGGCTCTATGGCAGTCCGTACATAAGTACGAGTTGTCTGTAAGTCGGAGATTCTTAACCCGGGGACAGCCTGTTTACTGAACAGTGTGTCAAGGGAATCAAAGGCAAAAATATATTGAGAGATCACAATGTTTCCTGGTGGTCGCTCTGCTGTAAAATTAGATGGTAATCATACACGGATCCCACATAATCGCTGTTCCAATCTTCTGGGTAAACAAAGCTAAGCATTCAGAGTTCTGCTGGGTGCTCATATTAATACCGCCAACCTAGACTGACCTTTTTAGCCATCCATTATAGAAGGAAAGATCACATTTCAGCTGGTTTTCATATCGGCACCATTAACGGGATGATTCCCAAACAGAAGCAAACTGGGGAGGCTGTTTATGTTACATCATCTTGCTGTTTCTCTCGACTTGCTGCAAAAAAACTGAGCTGCAAGACCAAGGCTACTTTATATACATTATTTAAATAATGTCCCCATCATTGTCTCAGAAAGCAGGTAACTACTATTTTAAATCACTAATTCACCCAAAGCTGCATGACCTGGGAATCACCAGTTTACATTTTATTTATTTAGTGGGCGCTTTTATCCAGAGCGGTGTGCATTTTTTGAGAAAGCAAAGTCAGATAGTCCTGGAGTTAATGGGGTTTAAAGGCCTTGCCCAAGAGTTCAGTGGTGAAATCATTCTCTAACACCGGGATTTGAACTGGTGAACGACCGATCATCGGTGCAACATCCTAAAACATGGTGTCACACAACAGGTCTGCATAAACCACACAAACACAGTCATATACACCCAAACAGGAGCAGTAGGTAGCAGAGACGGTCTGAGGCAACAGCCTGATCCCATAAGTCCAGCAAAAAAAAAAAACTTAATTTTTTTTTTTTTATTTAGGTAACATTGGGCTAATGACCCCCTACTGCCCCTCTAGCTTTGCCTTGTACTTAACAGTCTGTTCAGTCAGAAAGTTTATTTCTGCCATATTTTTTTGGGCTCTTAAAATTTTAAATCTGTTGACACACTTCTTGAGGATTCTGGGAAGACGACCACATTCTCGCCTGTCAATCAAACAGACCGTCTCTAACCGCCACTGCTTGGTTACGACCGCGGTGTTTGCAACTCCTTTTTGCCGTTTGGGTCATCGATAAATAATGGGGCTATCCACTTTCAATCCATGTAAGGGCATTGATGTTGTCCCATCAAATAGCTGTCAAAAACTATTAACCAGCGAATAGAAATGGCTCTATTTTTTGTCATATAATTATAAAACTGAAAATTCTTACATTGTCTGCAGTAAAAAAAATATGGTAAAGTGTACGGTACTACAGTCTTTAGTGAAAACAGAGTAAAGATATATCAGTTAAGCTGTGGTGTAAAAACACTGAAGCTTGCGGAATTAATTCAAAAAGCACATTTTTTTCTTTTTCTTTCCATCCATCCTGTGATCAGTTGGAGTCCATGTAGGAACTTGACTGTCTTTATTGACATTACACTTCAATGTGATTGGAGTCCTACCGTGGTGACTGACAGGAGTGCCGCTTCCAGCAGTGGGCTTGACCACCGGGAGCTGAACAAGTAAAGACTGTGGTATTTGATAGCTGCGTTCCAGGCGATTATTCAGCTACGGAGGGAGGATATTACGAATGGTAATAACACCGGCAGGGAGCCGTGCTTTATATGAAAGCTTTCACTCTTCTCCTGGGTCCCTTAAGAGGCCTTTGTGTGTAAGAGCTGACAAAGGAAGAGGTGGGAGATACCCCTGGGCTTTTCCATTCAGACCGAAAATGGCGGACCCTCTGTCCTTCACATCTGCAATGCATCTAAACAAGGAGGCACAAACCTGAGGCTTCAGAAGGGAGGAAAATCGGAGTTTACAGCCACGTTAGGCTATTGTGGACAGTGTAGCATGACATAACTGGCTCATTTCGCTCTTTAAATTACCTCACGTTACAATTCTTTCAGTGTAAACACCCCCAAAAAATAAATAACAACTTTCTTTTATGGAAATCATTCATGAAAGTGCGTAGCCCACCCCTTTTGCCCATTAAAAACCAGGCCTTGCATAATTCAGATTTTCTTCATTATTTAATCTGCTCGCTGCAAAGGCAAGGCCATTAACATCTCACTTGCTCCTATGAAACCAGAAAGAAATCTCAATTTTCCTCCTTTCCTAATAAATAAAAATAACAGAGTCCTTGACATGGAGAAATTACCGACGTAAGGAAGCAGACTCAGGCATTTTGTGCAGTGAGGAGTTTTCTCGTAGCTTCTCGGCATGTAATTTAAGCTGGGAATGCTGGTAAACTCAGCAGAACCTCATTTCCCTGGCTAATGTAGAATAGAGGAATAATTACAGTTCAGGGGCTTAGGTACACAGGAGAAAATGATTGGTTCTATTAAATTGCCATTGGTCATGTTTGGGATTTTTAGGAAGTATTTTGTTTGACATTGTACAAGATCTGGGTAGTTACATGTTAATGGGACATAAAGCAAACAGAAATGTTTACGGAATTCAATTTACACACCATGGGATATTCCTTTCATCCATCTAACTTCTCACCACTTATCCTGGTCCCGGTCTCAGGGACCAGTGGCATTTTACATAATCCGTATCCCCAGCTCTGTGTCACCACATCCCTCACGAAAATTAACCATGGTTTTACAGTGATCAAATAACCATGGTTTACAATGGTTTGCCGTTTTTCATGTTTTTTTCGGTAACTATGGAAACCATGACTGTGGTTTTATCATGATTTCGCTACAGTTAAACCCAGTTTCGTATAATCTTGGTCATAAACCATGGTTTTTGTTTTACCATGTAGTACCATAGTTACCATGAAGTGCTACATGTAAACTATGGTAGTACTATGGGTAGTACCAAAGTACCATGAGGTACAGTACCATAGTAAAACTATGGTTACTGCATAAAAACCACAGGAAACCATAGTGAATTTTCATAAGGGATACAGCATGAGAATGGGGAAACTTTTTCATGCAGTGGAAAGAGGAAAGGGATAGTCTTGCCATTACAAATCACTGCGCAGTGTTTGCTAATCTGCTCCTTAGGGACCCACAGACCATCGGCATTTTTACTCTAACCCTAACCCTACTGGGGGCTGGGAGGGAGCAAATACATAGACCATCTGTGGGTCCCTGAGGGCTGGTCTGGGAAACACTGTTCTAGCCGTATCAGACCCAGAGTAAGTAAATAAATAAATAAATAAATTGTGCTTGAAAAAATTCATCACACAAGCATCACAGCATCTTCTATTGACAGTTATAAGGCATTATAGTATTGATTATAATACTTCATAAGCTCCAATGAAGCTCTCCTCTATAATGCACTATAGATACTTTTATAACAATATTATAATTTTCAGTATAAGCATTGAGGATTATAGATAAGAGATTCATATAGCATTCATAATGCATTATACATATGGGTTATTAAATGTTCCTAATCATGTTTATAATGCTATAGAATGCTTAATATTGTGTTATGAATGTGTTCTTATACATAGACATGGCATTCATAAAAAGCGTCATGTTGTAGACGAACCCGCCAAGTCAAACTGACTTTGTAGACTGAAGCCAAACAACTAACCCTCTAAAGCGGATGTTGCCCCCTCGAGGTGGGATGTTACCTGGGGCAGAAAGGACCTGAAACAGAACAGTCCAGCTTCTGCTGATTCATGCAGCGGGGAGGGTGGTAGCAGACAAAGGGATGCCATTTAGCAGATGTGCAGGCCGGTAGCTCGCCTTCCCACAATGCCCTGCTTCAGCTGGGCGCCACAATAGCGGCCATTCCGACAGAGACACGTCGGCGCGGAGGTGACCCGCCAATCAGCGGCACACAATGCTGGATGCTGGCGTGGTATTTACCTCGCCTCCCTTCAAAGCAGCTCCTCCAAATTGGCATTGTGACAGTTCTCCCAGCAAGCAGAAACGGGGGTTAAGGTCAACGACGCGGGGATTACAGAATGCGGTGGCCTTTCGCCCGGCGCTTGGCAGCGGGCCCCTCCGGCTAGCGGTCCTCACCGCGGGCCAGGAGCACAGACCCGCTAGTCGCCGCTACTCCTCCTCGCCTCCGCAGACGGCTTTCTGGATGCAGAGGCCAGCATTCAGGGATTATCACAGCCACCTGCTGATGGTGATACTGGGAGGCGTCATGTGACCAAAATGTCAATGCACTCGGTGACGGCGGCCGAGGAGAAAGCCGGCCTTTCTCTGCCAGCGAGAGGTGTCTTGCCATAAACATACCCTCACTGCCCCCCCCCCTCCCCACTGGTCTGGACACAGGCCTGGATGCTATGGATTTAGACGTATGGCAGAGTTCTGGTCAGGCCACGACGCCAGGATCGGCGTATTTAGACTTCAAAGTGTGTCTCTGGCCCGAAACCGGTGTGGGCCGGCCTCTCGTCTTCTAACCGGATGCCGTCGGACTCGGGACTTGCATTTTAAAGAAGTAATCTCTCCCCGCTAAGGTCCTGTGGTGCCCCCCCCCACCCCTCGAAAGTGCCTTACTCTAATGCGGTGATCAATAACGCAGGCAACCAGCACAAACCATGATACTGTAATTACCAGCGCCGATCGATATCCGCTGCTCTTGCTGCAGCTCCCTGCCGCACGCATATCCCAGGCTTCGCACTGTTCCCCTGCAGAGAAGGAGTGTTTGCCACTAACATCTCTAGTCGCCCTTTGATGGATGGATGAAAAATTTGAGAAAGCACTATTCAGATATAATATAAGAGGCGCGGTGGCCTCGTAGTCATGGGTTCTCCTCCTGCCCCCGCCTCTGTGTGTGAATGAACTTTGTGTGGATTTCCTGCAGCATCTTCCCATTAAAAAAATGCAGTCAGGTGATTCGGTAACTCTGAAGGGCCCTGATTATGTGTGCGTTTGCCCTGCGATGGACTGGTACCCTACCCGCCCTCCCCATGGGGTTGCCGCAGATTCCCCGTCCTTCCTGTGATCGGCTCCGAGATCCTGTACCGGATAACCAGTAATGGAAAACGAATTCTCCTAAACCTTTGGCTGAACCACCACTGTCAGACTTGCTTGGAAACCAAATAATCCTGTAGCACTGGTTCTGAGCACTAATCTGTCTTAATAAAAACCTAATAAAGCACCCTCAGGCTGATGACTCTGCCAAATTATGTAACGGGGGAGTCTGACGTTAGCGACACAGAAGCAGCCCAGCGACATTATTGATGGGGGTAGCGTTCAACACCAGATGAAGTATTTTGTGTCATAATACTTGCACAGTGACATGAGGAACTATCTAATTAGTGGCTAATTAAGGACTCAGAACGCAATAAAAGCAACCTCCCTTAATGATGCTTGTTATTCAAATGAGGGTTTTAACTGTCAGCTGTGGGAATGGCAATATAACCCCCCCCCGCCCCCCCCTCACGCATACTCACCCCGCTGAAAAAAATTCACTCAGTTTCTTTTTTTTTCTGTAGTGTTTGTGTGTTGGAGACGGGAGGATGGGGGCCGCGAAATGACTGATGGCGGAAAGGAGAGTTCGCAGTGGGATTCATTCCAGAAGGCAGCCGCTGAGCGCCTCAGTCGTTCCCTGACAGCACTGCCGTACGCACACCGCCGGCGACACAATCACAGGGATCCGCCCACGCTCCCGCCGCTAAACGCTACGCTGCAAAGTGTTAGCGTGGAAAACACTCATTACTCCCATGCAGCCTTTAAAATGCAGACAAGTGAGGCAGCAGCCAGTCACCCTTCAGGTGAGGGACGCTAGAAGCGTATTGCTTTGCTTATGATTGGCATGACAGAACAGGTAATATGTCTGATTTCTAATAATGATCATTTAAGGGTGGCTCTGGGAGTCGCACTGTTGCCCCACATTGGCCAGGAATCTCGCACCCCATCGCCACCTATAGGTGACGGCAGGGTTTGCCTTTAAGCTCTGATTATGTTGGTTTTGTGCAGGCACAGTGCAAAGGAGGACAGTTACACCAGCGGTCATCAATACCTCAACCGCAAGCTACTATCAGCCTACCGGGAGTCAATAAGCAGCTAGTATATCACTTAGTAGTAATCAGATTAATTTTACTATAACCATGCCCCCCACCTCCACAGTCTACAACTTTTATCGTGGTTAGCCCCCAGCGCCTCCTGTCAACAACTTTAATCCTCACGCCCCGGATGCATTTATAGAAGTAGTTGCCAGCGTGAAACATATTGGAGACCTCTAGGTTAGACAAACTAATACCTCTAAATTGCCCATACTATGTGCAAGGAACTGACATCCCACCCAGGGTATCCCTTCCCAGAGCACAGTGCATTCTGGGATAGTCTCCAGGCTCACCACAACCGTGTAGTGGAAGTGGAAGATAGATGGACATTTTTTTTTCCTAGGAAATAAAAGCTAAGGCTCAGGCAAAAGACAATAATGTTTGCAGATGCTTTCCCTCACAGATTTTAATGAAATACCAAAGCACAATATATCCAACCGCTCCACTTCCTTATTAATGCCAACAGTTGGTATGAAACTCATCTCAAGACAACACATCTAAACATATTTCATATTAATGTGAATGGTAATGAATAATTAATCATACCTTGTAATTGATCTGATAATACAATTTAACTGCTCATAAATCCACAGTGCTGCACTCTTTTATGAAGACTTGGCATATCTACGCGTTTCCTGCTACATATTTAATATTTGTTTAACGGAACGGTTTTCTTATTATCGTGATTCATTAACATTCCAGAAACATTAGTACAGTGGATAAATACACAAAGAACACAAGCACAGCAGGTTGCTGGAAACACCTAGAATATCACAGCTTAGTAATCAGCGTCTGGTTCCTCCTATTTGGCTGTCGGCTACAAAGAAACTTCAGAGCTCCCAAAGGTCGTTGCTGTCTTTGCTTTTAGCTGTTGCTTTTGTTTTATATAGCATCAGAAATCCCTGTGTCCTCCAGAACTCGTTACCAGTGTCCCTGTTTCGCTTTGGTTACGTGGGACTGGTCCCTGAAAATGGCAGACACAGATGCGGTCCCAGAACAGAGCAGACCAATCATCAGAGATAGGGCTGGGAGCCAGAGGCTAAACCTGATTTGCTCTCTGATGTGCCCCTTTTGTTGTAGGCCGGCGCTCATTTGCAGGACCTGGTCCCCGCAGCACAAGGACGGGGCTCCCAGGCCACCGACAGTTTAATGGACTTGCACTCCAGTGTCCCAGTGAGCAGGGATTGAAGTTTTGTTCCAGAAGACAACAGTTGAAGGACAATCACACTACCTGCCCTGTGCCTATTGTGAGATGGTCATTTGTGCTGTAAGAAATAATGGACGAGAAGCCAAATAAAAAAACCTACAAAAACTACATTTCACACATTAATAAACACATCACGATTGTCCAGGAATCAACAACTGTAGCTTCTTAGGAACTCTCTGTGCGGATTCTCACAGCGGATATTTCACAACTATTGTATCATGCCTATTCGTTATGGATTTTCAAGTCATTATTTTTTTTTTTAATGAAAACAACAGAGTCTCGGTGGGGAATAGTCGATTTGTTTTATCTGGCTTTCCTGTTTAATTCCCAGTAATAAGCAGTCATATTTGATAATTGCAGTACATCGCGGACATATGTGTTTTAGTTAGAATGGGATTGATTTCTAAAGTCATTCACATGTCACAAAGGCATTGGTCAGGGTCCAGTAGATCTTAAAAGATATGCATTTCTATGGCTTTGATTCTGGCAGAGAGAGGTGCATTCTGGGTTATTCTTTATCAGCCAGGCCGTGCAGCATTGCATGGATCATTGAAGCTACTGTGCCTCAGGAAATTCTATGACTTTGTGATAATGATTTTGAAAAGGACAAAAAAAAATCTTTGTCTGGACAGTTCTTTTTTTTCAGTCCAGAAATCTAAACGGGAACATTTAGGACATCTTTGCTGTGGGGCACCCTTCAATGAAGCTGAAATAGACGCTAACATCATAATCATCTACTGTGTATCCAACAGCCAATGATTTGCCTAGTTGGCAGGTTTGTACACAAGAAAGCTTATGACCTTCTTTTCTCATCAAAATCACATCTGTTACAGTACAACTTGCGTCAGTATTTGTCCGAACGAAGAGTGCTAATGCTGAACACTGAAATTACTGCATTTCGCTTTGGGGCCAACTGATATTTCAACTGATAAAACATGGCTCCCACATGACATCTAGTTACAATCTTTACTGTAAAAAAAAAAGAAAGGTAAACAAAACCTAACAGCATAGCGAAAATCAAACTAAAAATTGGTGTCGTCACGTTGCCACCTGGGACAGCGAAAGTAGTTCAGCTATCACTGGGATTGTTAGCCGCTGTCGATGCCTCTCAAAGGAAGACAATGGATCTTGTTTATAACTTTTCATGCCGAATGCAAATTCTCCTTCAGCGCTGCCGAGTTTACAACGTTTCGTTTTCGCCGCAAACGCATCGAGAAGACGGAGTCCCAGAATAGCTCAATCACAAGTGCGCTCCGCCGCGAAATTTCTGACGCCAAAATTTTTATCTGAGGATGACAGATCGTCGAGACGGCAAAAAGTAATAACACACCAAGGAATGAAAGATCCCTGCTCTGTTTAAAAAATAATAAAAAAAAAACAGAATTCTGATGTACTTTGAAGGTGTAAGGCAAAACTAGCAAGTGAGCGCAAGTTGACTTCCTGTGGGCTACTTTGTAGATTTTTTTTTTCTTTTTCCAGTCTGTTTTTGTTGAAGTGTAGGCTTTGCAGAAACACTGCTGTGCACCACATGCCGCTGCGTAAATGTTCTAATTGGGATGCGATATTTCCAACAACAGCACAAGATTGTTAGCGTAAAGACAAAAAATGCTAAAACCCATTAGCATGCCAGTCAGCGGAACTTTCCTGCAAACCTGTAACCTAAACTCTCGGTTAAAATGTTCTGGTTCAAATGCAAAATCACCACAGAATGTGTTGAATGCTGTCTTTACAAATGCAACCAAAAAAAAATAAAAATAATAATCAATGTTTCATATACTGTAAAGGTTTCAGCTAAGAAATGCAAATAAGGGATATATGAATAAACCAATTTTGCATCTAATTTTGTGTTATTCAATGGGACTTTAGAAGTATCACCTTAGCTAGAGGATATCACAGCCAGTGAGCGCTTTAATTTCAGCTAAAACACTGACAAAAACGAGAAATATAACGAACAAAAACGGCATGTCAGTATGGGTGGGGATGTTCCAAGATGTTTATCCTGGTAATAAAATTCAGTTTTAAGGAAATGATTGTAACTACGATGGTGGACATTTATAATCAGACTTGAAGATAACAGTAATTAAGCTATTTCCTTTTGTATTACACACTGTCAGTAGTTCAGTCCCTTATCAGCATGAACATTAAGTATGTGTGAGGGACAGAAGTGGGAATGGAGTGATAATAGGATCATTTTTCATTATAAATAAATGTCCCTGGCCAATATTATTTGGATGTAACAGAATGTCTTCCTGAGGTCTGACATCCACTTCACAATAGAATGGATGTGAAAATCAAAACTCTAGGGAGTTTGTTTTTAATGCATGTTCCCCCCACAGTGTTGGTAATGTGAAGCCCAGTTTTGATTCTTGTGCAATTGGTTTACTTCTCTAACAGTGAGTATTTACAACCAACACTATCCAACAAAAGCACTTGTCATTTTAGAAGCCCTTGTCTCTGCCTCCACCCCCACAACTGCAGTCATTTATGGTAATAGGCTTGATTTATTATTGTTATTATTATTGCTGTTGTTATAATAAGTAGTAGTAATCGAAATAATACTAGTATTTTAGAAGCTTGTCGAGTTTGGATTGGGAAATCCAAAACTTCAGTTCTGCATACAGTCAGTCAGTGGAATAATTCAGCAAGGAATAAGTTTATACTTTCAAAAGTTTCCACTTTAAACATTTTTCAAAGTTTCTCTTCCTCCACCATCACAGCACTCTTGAAATCTCACAGAAGCATATTAATTCCACTGATTTCTGTACTTTTAATCAAAAACATTATTGCAAAATCAAATGGCTGCCAGGTGAAATTCAAGGTGTCTGAAAGTAAAAACAAACAAAAAGAAGATAATAATTACATTTGTTGT
This sequence comes from Hyperopisus bebe, assembly GCA_026777045.1. Lineage (NCBI taxonomy): Eukaryota > Metazoa > Chordata > Actinopteri > Osteoglossiformes > Mormyridae > Hyperopisus > Hyperopisus bebe. Next base: position 10,497,388 of record JAODJW010000043.1, read on the forward strand.
GCAAGTATTGACATCTGTTAAAACCATCAGAGCTGCAGCAGGGACAGAAACTGACCTTAAATTAAACTGAACTTTGTCCCTTTTGAACTAAAGGACAGAAAATGAACAGATGTATGACGGAGGGACAAATGAATCCAGTTACAAAGGCTTAAGGGATTACACTGCAGCTTCACTGCTGAACGAGGCTGACACCAATCAACCAATCAAAGTGTAAATGCAGCACATTTTTACAAGCGAAAAATGTATGGTATATTTTCCTGACTGGACCAAAAAAGAAAAAAAAACAGATCTGACTTCAGAAAAGTTGAAAATTGCTTCCCAGTCCCAACAGGGGAGGCACAATATTAATAGAAAATAGGCTTTAAATGCACAAACCACAGAGCACAAATGCAATTATATAAAAATATTGATCTGTGATTAAAATCAGGTAGTCTGGTTCCTGGAAGGGTGCTGAGACAGAATGGCTCAGTCAGTAAGCATAATTTTGCCAAAATGTAGATTCTTTCTTTATACATCACTGTAAGTCAATCAGCCAAATCCTGCTGTGAACTTGGGGGTCATGTATGGGTACAATTTTACATGGAAAGAAGACACAGTTACAGTAAGCAACATGTTCAATGTAAGAAAATATTACGATAAAAAACCTCACCGATACACAGCGACAAGTCCGTCCTTTGTTCGTGGCATCTGAATCGATATTTTTTCTGTTATTTTGACTTCGTCGAAAAGCATTTCTATAAATATCAAAGCTTCTGGAAGATTCTTGGTGCCCAGTCCATTATCCTATTCCCTTGAAAGGCATGTATAGAAAGCCTGGCATTTTTCAAAATGTGACATGTGCTCCCGTGAGGATAGCCTGTGCTTTGCATTTTGAGTATCCTGTCTCAGGTACTTCCGCACTAAAGAATTTATAATGTGTTTCACGTCTAAAAGATATCCCACTTTTTCATTAATGCTATGAAGATGTCGCTCATAAACAAAATCCACTTTGTACTAAATTGACTGTAATTGCAGCCGAGTGACACTCTTAAGTACCCCACCCACCCCACCAGCCGTAAAGAGTGAATTTTAAAAGAGTCAGGATGGCTATTTTGGCTCCTGAGACACTGTTAGAAGTCTGGATTTCATGAAGACGGCCTGACAGCCGTTCATTCATCGGTGAGGCTTTACACCGAAACCTTTTGGCTTTTGAAATCTAGCCCTCTTCGTACCCTAACGATCTCTTGTCCAAAGTCGTCTCTCTGCCCCTTTTTAGCTGTGAGGGTGATAAATGGACGCGATCACATTGCCAACCGGCACCTTACCGGTCACGCTCATTTTTCTCTCTCTCTCCGTACAGTTGCTTATTCTGCTTTTTCTCACCACACCCTAACCCCAGATCTGTGGGTCATCTTGTAAGTGCTGTCAAGTGTCATTTTGCTGTATCTCAAAATGGAAAAGCTGCCTCATGTCTAGTAACAGAAATCCCTGTCCCCAGCTTGTGTTGGGGAATAACTGGTTACGGTATAAGGATGTTACGTGATGAAATTACACAATACTTGTAACTGTAATCTGTTACAACTGCTGAGAAAAAATATGTAATTAAATTAATGTTATTAATCTAAATATTGGTGATTCAAAAGGAGTTACATCTGAAAAAATTATTTTCAATAGAAAAAATGTTTATGTAGAATATAACATACATTCTGTTGCTTTGCATTTTGTCACTGTGCAGAAATACCTTCTTTTGCATACTGGTATTTTCCAGCTCTGTTGCCTGGTTTAAAATATTTGTTAGAAAAGTAATGAAAAAGTAATCAAATGGAGTAAGTTACATTACTTTGAAGAAGTAATCAAAATAGTTATATTACTTATTAACTAGTATTCTATAACCTATTTCATTTCAAAAGTAACCTTCCCAACACTGTCGAAGAGGGACATGGTATGGCAAAATAATTCCTTTCTATTATAGTTTATAAAAAAAATCCATTTAAACAGCTGAACGGCTGGCATATTTGCTCACTGAGAAGCACAATTTTCTGGCGAATCCAGGACTGTGGGTTTATCTGCAGTCTCTGGCTTGGTGTAGAGGTGTGCATGTTCTCCCCATGGTCGTGTGGGTTAAATTGCCCTTACGGTTTTTGTGTTAGTGTGTGCTGTGTGAGGAATTGCCGTCCCACACACGGTGTCCCCTCCCTTGTACCTAATGCATCCTGGGATAGGTTCACCGTGACCTATGAAATTCGAAAGTGGTTCTAGCAACGAATGAGGAAGTTCACGCTGTGCGACTTGCACTGATGCCTTTAAACCTTATACTGCCTCAGTATATTTTTACTTTTGCTTTTCCGAAGATGATATAATGACTAAATAAGAAATTTGGGTCAGGGCGTTTCAGGAAAAAAAGAAGTTTTAAAGTCTTATTTAGAAGTTGTTCATTGAGCGCATGGAGAACGTGCTTCCAGGAGGCCTTCCAGCTGACGGGCGCCTCTTTCTAATGTCCTGCCTGTTTAACCTGCTGCCTGTGCATCTACTTTGTAACTAAAGTCAAACCGCCTCCCTGCCGTCCAAACCCAGGCCGCGGCGATGCCGGCCGTCACTCGTTAAGCTCCGGGGACCTTCCGCCGCCGTCGCTCGCCGTGCCGAAGCTTCCCTTTCATCGCCGTGGCGACAGCCACCATTCGGCAGCAAACACAGCATTTTAAGGCTTTTCAGAACGCTGGAGGAACCCATCAATAACAATAACGCAGACGGAGACGTCAGTTACCTGTGACTGAAAACAGACATACACCACATTACATTTTCTCAGCTGCACTCTAATATGTGTCTAGCACATCATACATATTGAATATACCGAAGTACATTGGCAATATTTGTTCTTATAACGTGAACAGGAAAATTATGTATGTAACTCAAATCAATAATAAAATATAATACATTTGGTTTAGAGACCAGGATTTCTATCCTTGGTGACATAATGCAGCATTTTCCATAAATCCATGTCATTCCATCCATCCATCCATCCATCCATCCATCTGAACACAACTTTGGGCAATTCTAAGGTTTATTAATGTTGATTGGGGGGCATAGAAGGGCCCTACCTTATCATTAGCCAATGATATGTTTTGAATCGGTGAGTGACAGGAGAGGGGGCACTCAGCTTTTATCCTGCCCCTGTATACTTCCCTGAAAATAAGCACGTATGCAAGAGAGGCTCTCAGTAAGCCTGGCGAAGCACGATAAGGCGGGTAGACACTGCATGTGCACTTATACATTGGGGGGGGGGGGGTGCCCATGGCAGGACGAGGATGGTACGCTCCACTAAAAGTCACACTTGTCTCCAACAGACACTCTTTTCTCTACTCGTCTCTGAACAACATAGCTAAAACACTTACATTGTACAATATGACCCCTTCAGTCCCAGAAGGATGGCACCTGATCCTTCTAGAAATGTCTTTCAATGCAGGGCTGTGGCCTCATCTCCCAAACCCCCCACCCCCCCCCCCCCCCCGCCATCCTTTCCCTTGCTGATCTCTACCGCCCACGAAAGACCCGCCTGGGCAAATGAAACACTAATACACAAAATTATGCAGAGTATCATTTATCAAATTTAAAAGTAAGGATCCCCATAGGCGCATACCATATGCTGGCGGTGTACTCCATTAAGTTCATTATCTGGTGTCAAGCTATTAATTAGGAGTGGGCAGATCAGCCGGGACTAAGCGAAGACCCGACGTTCTCAAAGGTCTCAAATCCATATATGCTGACAAAAAAACACAGAGCACTTCAACCACGTTCTGGGCTAGAACATTCTGCATCAAAAACGAGCCAATTAAGCAGGTCTTCTCTCAGCCCATTGCTAGGTATTTCAAATTATTTTGACGTTAAGAGTTATATATCTTTTTTTATAAAGTTTGTTTTATTTGTTGCATGAATTTGCAGAGATGACTTTTTTACATCCCTGCATGGGTTGATGCCCCATCCTGGGTTGTTCCCTGCCTTGTGCTCTGTGATGGGTTGGCGCCCCATCCTGGGTTGTTCCCTGCCTTGTGCTCTGTGATGGGTTGGCGCCCCATCCTGGGTTGTTCCCTGCCTTGTGCTCTGTGATGGGTTGGCGCCCCATCCTGGGTTGTTCCCTGCCTTGTG
>JAODJW010000043.1:10505195-10521889 GCA_026777045.1 Hyperopisus bebe
CCCCTAGAATTTATGCCCATGATTGAAATTGAATAAAGGTTTCTTCAGCATTGCGCTCAAAATATTCTTCATTTACGATGCTAATGCAAAAACTAACAGCGAAATGTATGGTTTTTCTTTAGCCCGTTACATGGGTCTCAGGAACACTGGCCCCTATTCAGTGTGTTTCCTGGTATGAAACATCCCTTGGGAAGAGACTCAGTTATTACACATCATATAAAGTCATGACTCCATAAATATCAAAACAAGGTCTAAGTGTTATGATAATGGCAGCAGAAGCTTATAATGTAGTCAGGTAGCAGTTAGTATAAGTGCCCTATAATCATCACGCCTAAGCTGTGATCCTATCTTTAACTATTGACCTAATTCTAAAGGACTAACACGGTGCATTATGTCACAAGTTTATCTGGTATTGCAAATTGAATATTAAAAATGAACTTGGCTAACACATCAGGCTAACATCTAGGACAATATTTAGCTATATTTAGCAATTTGGGCTGTTTCAGCAGAGCTCATTTAAGAAAATGATGACATGTGATTAGGGAAAGCTTGGGATTCCACTATCCTCGAACATTTTTTTTTTAATCTCATAATGCTTAAAAACCAACAGGATTTTTTTTTCCCTTTCTCTTAGGGATAGCTACTGAAGATGTAGTATATGACATAAATTATTAAAAAGATTTCTTCTTCCTCAGGTTTAAAGGTCTCCATTTTTGGGGTAAATATAAACAGGAATAACGTTGCGTGCAGCAGCATCCATGCCCCGAGAACCTGGTGTGAACCTTAGGCGAGTCAGAGAGCATGGAATACCAAGACGGATGCTCCGATTTGCCATGTGCTGTTCATTTTTCCTCTCAGGTATGTGGGCCGCTGCTGAAATATTTCACTGTCGCTGCACAATAACTGCTCGCACACGGATCTGTCGCCAAACAAAGAGCCTGTTGTAGCTGAAGGTTAAGTTTTGTATAGATGTTTCCTGTGGATTTGAATGCAAAAGGGAATATAAACAGCAGATGATTATAATACAGATTATGAAAGAAATCTTGGGAAAAAAAACTGTTTTCCCCTCAGATAGAATATTTAAGATATAGTAATGCTTTATTCATTCCGTATGGGGAAATTCTCCTTTCACCTATCCCTCCACAAGACACACAGACAGAGCTTAGAGCAAGTGTGACGGTCATAGCATTTGGCCAGCCGGTGTTTAGTGCCCCTGGGGCAATTGTGGGTAAGGGCCTTGCTCAAGGGCCTAACAGTTGTTTGTGATCAGAAGGTTGCTGGGTCAAATCCCTTCTGCTAGCCAAGGGATTTGAACCTGCAACCTTCTGATTACAAACATAACCTGCTGAGTCACACACCATCCCCACCCTTTCAAACAAATTAACTAAGGTAGCAAAAATAGAGTTAAATAATAATTCCATTTTTCATTATTATGTAAAAATAATAAACACTTTACATTTCATCAGAACATTCTTATACTGTATTAACATTTTTATTGCACTAATTTATAATCGTATTTTGCAATATTCATATTAAGCTAAATTCATATTATAGGAGAAACATGATCTTTCTAATTTGCTCATTTACTCTTTACTGTGTTGTATGCATGACTCATTAGTCAGGATGTACAAGATACACATCAAATACATGTTTAATTTGGGAACTGTGAGGAAAGACAGGCTTCTGAGTAAAGTGCAGATTGAGAAGAAATTATTCTATTTTAAAAGAGGCACTGATAAAACCAAAATTAATCTGTGAAAAAAAAAAACACTTTCGTGTGAAATCTGGGTCTATAAACAGAATAACAAAACACATTACACGTGTGTACATTTCCAGTACGCAGAGTTAGGCGTTTTGAGTTACTGATTGTGCTGGTGCGATAAAGTAACAATAAGAAAGACAATAGACAGTAACAGTGCAAAGAATGTCCATAGGTCCATTGCAGGAGAGTAGCACATGTTAAAAGGTGGACAAGCAGGAACGAAGCAGCGCAACAGCAGAGGTGATGTCTGCCACCTACAGGCTGGGAGGTCGAGGGCAGACGCCGGTGCCAGATTCGCAGAGGGTAGGATGGTGTCGGATCAAGCAAGAGAACAACTTGGCGAAGGGAATTAGAGATGCTTTCAGATTGTTGGTTCAGTGCCCCGGTGGATGAGCAGAAGACTTTGGGTTTCAAATGGTGAAACCATTGATCATATCTCTTGCCACACATGTGTGTGCAACCCAGCAAAGCTGCCGTTGCCATATCCCCCAGTTTTGTGTCTCATTTGTTAAAAATGAATGTCGTCCTCTGCCGTGGTTCTGTCTTCTCTGCCGTCTCCAAAGTGCCGGTACTTTTGCCGGTTTGTTCCGAGGCTCCGGGGGGGCGGGGGGTTTCCACTGTTGTTTGCAGATGTTGTCGTGCATCACGGCTCATCCCATTATGATCCGTCAGCCCCCACCCACCCAAGTCCGCGTTCAGCCCGAATCGCTGCCAAGTGAACAGCAGCTGAGAACAAGAGTCGACATACCGTGTTTCCAAATATGGGGGTCACAGTTCTCTCTGGCGAGATGTTCTCCATGGGAGAGTGCTTTTGTGGAAGCATGTGAACCCATCTGGGCCTCGTCGCCAGCTAATACGATGGTAAAAATGTGTCTATTTTTGCAGCGGCTCAGTTTTGGGGTGAACTGGGTTTGAACAGCATGCAACAAAGATATACAGTAAATGCCTGTAAACAACTACAAGGTTACAGGTTCAGGTCTTACGGTATTTAATGCCGGTATTAAGCAGGTATTAAACTTTAGTATTACATCTTGGGTTTCAGTATCGATAAGCATGTTCAGTATTAAATGGTACTTTACATATGTTGCTTGACATGAAATCAATGCAAAGCTACAATATTATAAATAAGGAGCAGGTCAAGATCAGGTTAACAGCCTCAGATAATGCTATTGCTCTTGAAGAGGGTGGGGGAAAATTTATCATGTTCGTATGTTTACTGTGGAGTTTAAACGTACCCCCCCAAGGTAGGAAAGCTTATGCCGGCTTAGACGACGTGGGGAAGAGGGATTATACCTCCCAGCTGACCTGGGAATGACTGGGAATCCCTCAGGAGACGCTAGACCATTTAGTTCATTGTTAATTGTGTTACCTTTGGAACAGGCAGAAGGCGAACGCTGCAGAGACAGCCGAAATTAGCCAATAGAAATAACAGAGACATATTTGTGCTTGAAAAAGAATGTATGAGTCTGTGGCTTTGGCTTTCGGAGTCGGTCCGGAACCAAAAGTCACCATATTAACTTCTCGATGAAATATGCATCGCAAAGCACTCCCATAAAATGCTACCGCCGTCGTTTTGCATTGCTCTCTTTCTAACAGCATCCGCATTCTACAGTACATAGAGCCTTTGAGTGTACCTTGATCCTGGATGCCATGGTGCAGAAAGGAGTGTTTTTGTAGGGGGGAGGGAGATATACACAAACACTCAGTCCCTTTCAGGGCTATTCATATTTTAATGCCTTTTTTTTTTACTCTTTGTTTCATCATTAGTAGTATTAGTTCAACGCATTAATTTTGACTGGCAATGCAACAGAAACCATTGTGACAATGAGGCACTATCATAGGTTTAGTTATGGGGGGGGGGCGGTCTCATACTGTACACCCGGCTAAAAGCTGAAGATCATGAGCTGCCCCCCCCCATGAAATGTGTATAGAGGAAGCATTTGGGTGTATGGGGCGAGCCTTTGGGTGGGGGGGGGGCATTCACTGCCACTGACAGCCCACGATATTTGGAACATAACTTACATAAACATCTTCAGACACCCACGTGGGGCTCTGGAGACAGCTGGCCGCCTTTTGAGTTTCCCCGTGCCGGGAAGAAGTGGAACACAGATCTGTTAGCGTGTATGCTAAGATAGCGAACGCTAGCCTTCATGTTCCTGTAACCTTAAGCACAGGAAGACGTTCTGAGTGACCAATAAACTGAAGTTCTTTTGTATCATCAGTAACTATCAACAACTAACAGCTTCGCAAACATATGGCTGGCTTTTCATTTTTTGCTTTAAACTATAGGCATGTGCATCCTGCCCTACAGTATTTTGACACTGCATTACCACTGACAACCAGAGGGGGCGCTGAAGGACCCTCAGCATGCCTACTTCCAGTGCTAATGCACAAATATTGAGACTGAACATTCCACTTGGCACTTTAAATGCAAATATTAGGCGCATGTTTACCTGCCCGCTTCAGCCGGTGACCTCCGTCATAGCTTAGCTAGCCGACGTCTCGTAAGCAGCTGAGAGTTAGTCTTAGGTCACCACGACGACACCAGTCTCCACATATATCAGCAGTAAAACCTTTAGGGCCCTAAATTGTGGGAATACGAATTTTATTTTGGCCAGGACTTTGGGGGTCACTTCCTTCTATGCTGAAGGCCTGGCCCACAATTCTCCGTTTAAAGGTTAACACCATCTTTACGGTTTCTGTAAATCCTCCCCCCTGCCGCTATTTGTGATTTAATCTTTACGTGCAACACCCACCTCATCCTGTTTATAAGCCACAAACACCTTGTACTTCCCGGCGTGAGGTTTACGTTTATCAAGCCAAGCCGAGGACAGAATCGATGTCTGTACGGACACTGGATTCCACATTGCATCATTTTTGGTTTTAACTCTTAAATAAGTAATAAAGACAACAACAGTGGAAAGGGATTTTATATGCTTATTTCTGCAGCAACCAGATCAAATCCATTTTACGGTTGTGCTTTGTAACCATCTTGAGATGTTTCAATATTCAAAGCAGTTCCCATTGTATTAACCCTGCCTATTTCCTGCATTTCAGTAAAGTGCTTCAGCTAAAAGGAGCCAGGGCGGAAGCACGCACTGGTGGGAGTCGCCGGAGAACTCGGAGGAGTGGAGATTGCCCGGGATGTTACCTTTATCTGGCGACCACTTCTCGGCTGCTCATTTCCATCAGCGCCGCTCAGCATTCTGGCCCTCGTCAGATGCGAACATCTGAAGAAAAAGCCTGTAATTCAGTTCCATCTCTGGAGGGAAAAAAAATAAATCTCTCTGAGGTGGTCTACAGAAGATGCCGGAAAGTTCTGCACTAGCCTTCCCCAAAGTTTCTCCTGCATTGTTAATGGCATTTCAGATACTGCACTGTCCGAACGTCCCATCCTTGGCACTTGCTATTTAATCAGTACTCAGAATCACAGAGATGTGATTTGACAGCTGTTGCATGTGACATTCTTAAATTGCCCTCGGTGCCATTTTCAAAACGCACCAAAGCCAATACTTTATGACTCATTTTTTTCTGTTCAAATTACATGCAGGGAAGATTCTTTTCATAAATCATTAATGCAGTAAAACAATTGTGCAATTTTATTCATGATAATAATTTAGCCCCGGCTTGGTTTAATAAATCTCCACAGCAGCAGTTAGGTTTTCAAAACAGATCTATTCATTTTGTCTTTTTATTTATTTTACATTTGCGTATACAGCGTGATAGTGTTTTCGCTACTCGAGAGGTGCAACATCTAAATATTTTTATTTGTTCTGTATGCTTTTGAAATTGTAGCACCAGGCAGACCAAAGCATTATGAAAGCAGCGAAAGATGAGGAGATTTGCTTGCCGGGAAGAACACGTTGTTTTATTACAGTCCTTACAAGGACTATAACACGGACTGAATGGGTACTGAACCCAGATACAACAGCGGAAACACAAGGTGATCAGACGCTGGTCCGTCAGGTACACTCACTTACACAACACTAGAGACACATAAGGATCGTACAGGGTTCATGCGAGACACGGACAAACACATGTGCGACAATAGGGAAATACAACTATTATCAACAACAAATACATACAAGGGGCTATTTACAATTATTTGTGGGACTTGCGCACCCCGTCGGCTCTACAATATAATGCTATATTTGCATAGCCATTGAAAGAAAAATGAACAGTTTACAGAGTTGGCTCAAAATTCCCAATCCCAACGCAAATGCAATCTGCTTTTAAACCCAATATCCACACAATTTCCAGAGGTTCATTGAAGTTACCAAGTGCTTTACTGCAGCATTAAGACCCCCTTTTTAAATTTTTATTCATTTAGTTTAGCAGACACCAATATGCAAATCAATATACAATTGAGACAGCAGAGTCAGAGAGTGCCTGGAGAAGGTGGGAGTTAGGGGCTTTGCCCACATGCCCAACAGTGTAATAATATTGCCGACCCTGGGATTCAAACATACAACCTTCTGATCACAGGTAGACCACCCTCCTTTTCCAATGTGTGTGTGTGTGTGTGGGGGGGGGGGGGTGTCGTCCCCCAGTCTGTTATCCCTAGGAAATCAACTGACACTATGCATTCCCTACCTTTCCTTGAAATCAACATGCCATCCTGAAGCATCATAGCAGATAAAGAGCTGAACTTCTGCAATGGCGGAACTAATTAATGATGTCAGCAGAGAAAGTAGGGAGATGGATGTCTGGCTCTCTTGGTATCACTTGGGTAGTTTAGGAAGGCCCAGTTTGGCAGATGGACGATCCAGTACGTTCCACTATACTTCGATCTATGTGGCGTTGCACCATAAATGATAGAGACCACACCTTCTGTATTAGCCAGGGGTGGAATTATGGTATTAGAGATATTGCCTGTACAGGTACATTATACATCTACAGACAGGCAGATCTCCATACCCATAAAGGATATTTTGTTTGGTAACTGAATAATCTATCTACCAGCTTAACACCTGCCTTAGTCCCTGCATTCCTGATGAAACCATTATGAACTATGACTCCTTTATTGGTCGATTCAACATCACCAATATTTGATGGCCCAAGTATTCACCTGTGCCTTGTTGTAGATGCATGTGCATCGTGTTGAATACAATAATGTGCTTTCGATTGGATACAACGATGCGGAGTGATTTAGGTTGTGCGCAGTTTACACTTTTAGAGAATAATCTCTATTCTTTTTGTTAAAATGTCCATGGAGAGACTTGTTAGGAATACACAAGGCAGTCATACATATTCAGTGATTCGGCTTGGCGAGATGAGAGGCGCAGCTATTTAGCCGACACCTCTTCTTCTCGTTACCTGATGTTGGGGACAGACACTCGTGGTACTGAATGCTGATACACAGGAAAGAGAATTACGATATAAATGAATGACCCTCAGAGACGGAGAGCAGGCAATATAGAGAAGCAGAGAAACACAACCGGCTCAGTATTTACGCCGAAATGTCAGGAGGATCGTTGCTGCAAAGGTCCGGAATGCTGTTAGTTGTTTAAATCTAGTGCTTGTAGACCTCAGTTGTTTAAATCCCTGTGTGCTTATTTAAAAACCTTTGCCCATTTTCTGCAAAGTTATATCTTTGAAAACGAGCCTGTAAAATATCACTCTGGGGCAATTTCTGACCAAAGGGGCAAATTGTGCTGTTTCATTCTGGTTATAAATGTTTCTTTTAGCAACATGTGGTGTTAGATTTAAGACGGTGACCTAGAAATAAAATGAGTCTTTATACACTTAAAATGATTTAGTTCCAATATTTGATTTAGTTCCCTTTTAAGTGTAGCAAGCTATTGATTTTGAAGGAAACAAAAGGGTCCTATAAATTTACAGCATAAAGACAAAAAACATTTTTTTAAAAGGTTATTACCACTTTGAAATGCAAACACTTCCCTGCAAGGAGCTGTTTGCTAGTGATGGAGAAAGTGGATGAAAAAAATATATAAAACTTCTGCAAAATCAACACCCCATTTTTAAGTTTCTTAAGCAGATTTCCAAGACTTTTCCTCCACTCAAGAAACACCCACTCGCACACAAAGAGATACACAACTTGGAGAATCACGCAATCTGTAATGGAGACAGAACTTGTAATCTCCTATTCTACAGCTCGCCCGATTTTTTTCCCAAACCTAAATCAGACTTTCTTCTCCCGTGACGTAACCGATCCCAGCAAAATGTATCACGGAGCCCTTCAACTTGTAATTCTCCAGTAAACAAGACAGCGACACCCTGCCTCAGAGTGAAGCAATGTGGATGCTTTACAATAACAAGGCAGCCAGTACTCTTCGGATCTTTTAATAATTTCCGCTCTTCAGACAGGGTAAGCGTGTTCTTCATGCCTCTGCGGCCACGTGGATTAGTACGCCTCTGTGCGCAGCTTACCTTAGATGATACGGAATAAGCACATTCATGTAACCACTGTATCACTCACATCCTGTTGAATATCCCTCCTCCGCCAACCATAACTTAGGAGCAAGCGAGGAGTAGTAAAACTATGCATGATATTTGCATAACTCATTATTATTACTATTGTTATTACTATTGTTATTACTATTGTTATTATTATATAATAATAATAATAATAATAATAATAATGGATCTCCTTGGTAACCTGGGCACAGCCTGTAGAGTAAATGTCTAGCTCCCAAGAGGTACTGGATCTATAATCCACATTTTAAATAATATTCATTTATTTTTGCAGAATGTAATGTTCCCGTTCCTTTCTTTAAGGTGCAGTTCATGAGGTTTTCTTTACCGAGCCTGACTGCGACAAATGAAATGACGTAAAATCCGGCCTGAAATCTACAGTGACAGGCAATCTATGACATTTAATAGAACCTCTTCAAAAATATCAGCGATGTGACCAAAGTTTAACTGCAATTTTCAGCATATGAAGACGATCAGGTGATGTTCCACAGAGCGAAGGGCAAGCTGTGGTTGGTCTAAAGCTTTGGGTTTACTAGAGATCACAGGTCCACAAGTGGGTATAATGAACACTCTCAGTGATTTGTGCCGCTCACTGCTGGAGATGAAAGAGAATTCAAAAACTGAAGCTGACAGTTTAGCGGTTTATATGTAACTGTTCCTGCCTGGCTGGGGATTTGAAGTAAGTCTTAACAGACTCGTAATTGACAGAAGCAGACTCTCAACTCACCTAAGTCACACCATCGATGATGGAAAATATCTAATACATGTCTATGAAGTACATTTCAGTTTAAAGACCAATATCATGGCACTACAGTACCTTAAGGTTAAGTGGAAAGTGGAGATGAATCCAGTTACTCAAGATTCTCTTCACCATTTGTCCTGTTTTGGAAAGTCATTGGCTATATTGCTGGACTTCATTTTATCAGCTCCTGCTCCTCATCCTGAAAAGCATTCTGTAGCATGTCGAAACAAAGAGGCCAAATCATACGTGATTGATTGACTGACCTTTCACTGAATGCATTCCCGTTAAATCGTTTTGTTCTTCGTCAGCGAAACGTCAGCAAAATTTCAAGCGCCTTCAGAATCCACCTCTTTATTGTATTATTCCTCTTTTTGTCCAGATATTTTAAATATGCACAGTCTCCCCCTACATGACCCAATGCAATTAGTGGGGAAATAATGGTTTGGGGTGCAGCGATTAAACAAAATGTTTCACAGAAGCGTCAGATCCCTTATTCTTGTTTTTTTTTTTTTCTTACTGTCATGAGACTTGTTGTGTAGACTCTCTCTGCCTCTAGATCAGAATACATTCAGGCTACATATTCCACTGTACTGTATACTAATGGATGTATAAACATCGGGATCATTTAATGAAGCATGACAGTCAATTTCAAGTCACATGTCAAAACAAGATTTTTTTTTTTTTACTTATGTCAATTAGTCATTGGAGATAATCAGTGATTGGTTTTGTGTATTATTATGCCATAATAATAGGTTGCAGTGTCATCATCATCATCAATCTTTGGGATGGTTCATACCTCTACCATTGGATATTTGGATCCTACTCCTCTTTCTGTGAGTACATACCCCATCCCTCATGTTGTTTGGGTCTCTGTTTAACTCCTGCCATCCAAAACCATGCGGTTAGGCTAATCGGCATCTTTAAATTGCCCCATTCCTGGGAATGTGTGTGAATATGTGCCCTTCAATGGGCTGGCACCCCTTCAGTAAAAGTGTCCTCTTGCTTTATGTTTCCTGCCATAAGACCCAGACACCCTATGATCTTATACTGGATAAGTATTGTGAAGTACGATTGGACAAATTATTACTCTACTATGCTTTAGATAATAACACCACTTTCAATTGTCTATTTTTTCAGCAAGTTTAATTGTCACAAGTAGACATGCATGCTTTGAAATGTCATCGCTGACAATTTAATTGCTTGTCTAATGTATGGGGTAATATTATCACAGTCGTGTTATTGTGATGGGCCTTGCTGAGATTTTTTTTACAGGTCTCAGATCAGACCATATGTTTGTTTCCTAGCAGGAAAAAAGATCATCTTTGAGTGTTTCAATTGTTTGCCGCATGCCGAATGAAAGGGTAGAGACAAAATAATTATTGGGAAATTACAGTGCTGTATGACTTGAGCCATAACACAAATTAAGTGTGATCCACTCACTCAACTCAAAATAATGGCACTTACTGGCAAAATGACTTTTTAAATGGTATGTCGCAGAATCATTGGTGATATAAAGCGCACCCTTAGAATTTCATTTATGAGATGTGATTGCCAATTTAGTCATTGTTCTAAACATTGTCACCTTTGATGTAACTTGATTGAGGTGAGGAAATAATAGCAAAGCCACTGAAACAAAAACGAACAAAGGTACCAGTCAGAGATGAATCTCATGTGATCAAGACACATCATAATGACCTGGGCAATTGGAGGGTAATGCAGCCGCAGAATTATGTCTTATATTTGAAATCCATTACTGTTCCCTGGTTATACATATTTTGTACATGATTGGTCATTTGGTTTCTTGAATAATATTTGTTTTGTTATATGGATGTTAATAGATGTTTACAGTACAATAGAAAGAAAAATCATTAAACACTGTAAACTGGGTATTTACCTGTCTGGATTTTTGTCTAATTACACCATTCTATTATTAGCCTAAAAAGACAAGATCCTCAAACATCAGCAGTTTGGTCAGTGATAGTTGTGGAATAGTTGGTTGGTTAAAAATCTGTTTTAGATGCTTGTTTTAATGACATTTATAGCTGCTTTCACACACCTTATACATTATATACATCATTTTGCTGTCAGTAGAAGGCTGGACTGTATTCTGCGTTTAGCTCACGCATGAATAACACACACATGCATTACGATACACTCACTTCCTGCAGCATATTTGGGTAGGTGGGATATTGTGAGAGAGCCGATTCGTTGTCATGATTTTGCAGCGACAGTAATTACGGTGATTGATGTACACCTGATCCAATGTTCGGAGGACAATATGATCCGAGGTCATCTTGGCATCTGCCCCCCCTTCCCTCCAGCAATGGCACCCACTGCCTCCCACATCAGTCCGGATCGGTCCGGATCAGTGCCGCCCGCCTTTTCCAGTAGGGATGGCAGGTGACATGTGACATTGCTGTGCCGTCTGTGACATACGCTACACCGCAGGTGACATCACGTCGTTAACCAGAGTGTCGTTCTGTAAGTAAGCACTTTCACTAATTTGCAGAGAAAACGCAGAAATCGTTATATCAGCCTATTAGTTATGTATACATGTATAATATATGCTGTACATCTTTATATATCCCTAATTTTCCCTTCAGGATTAATAAAGTATTTCATAATAAAATTTTGAAAGGAATCATAAATGTCACATAACATTTTTTTTTTGTGTGTGTCTTTAGAATATTTAAGCACATAGATAGCTAAATGTCGCCTCCTATGTAGCACTGGCCTAACTTTAGCTAGCATGTCTGTTTGGGGTTTATTGTTTGTAGCAGCAGCTGAGCTCACATATGGAGAGCAGGCTTAGGGTTAGGGTTAGGGTTAGGATTAGGGTTAGCCAATGTGCAGCTCAACAGCTCGACCCTCACTTGCCCGATCGTCGCCCGCCCCGGCAGGCAGAGGTGAGATTGGACGGTCACGGTTGCCGTGGTTATCTGTGCATGGTAGGCGGGAATGTCCGAGTGAGTCGTCAGTCATCCACTCTGGCCACAGCACGGGTCCATACACAGCGGGAGCTGGTTGCACTGGGTTTGGGGGGGGGGGGCTTGCTGAATGCGCATGTATCTTGAATCGCTGAGTGCGCTTAAACTCACAGCACAGAGGCTGTCAAATCAAGCATCGGTGCATCTGTAAGTTAGTGTGTCTGAGAACTGAAAACCAGTACGATGAGATGGTCCAGTAGCCTATTCAAAATCTAATGAAACAATGGGGCAATTTGTCTCTCAGGTGTAGAGAGATGTAGAGAGATGGTGATGCCAGGAGACATAATGGGACCCTGAATGGGATGCCAGTCCATCAAAGAGTAAACGCAACACACACGCCACGGGCAATTTAGGGGCACCATCCCACCTCAGTGGATCCTACGGGGAAATCAGAGAACCTGTGTGGAGAGCAGATGGAGGAACATGCAACCTCCATATTCACAGAGGGCCACAGAGGCCTTGCAGAGAGACTCAAAAGCGAAATTTTAAAAGTCAGTGAGGAGAAACCCAAGGGGAACAGAGGAGAAAGTATAACGGGCAAAAAAACACAAAAATAGATACTATACATGCGCTATTCTATGCAGCAGGTACTTTGCTCTCGAAATATTACAGCTGACAACTGACTTTCTGTACTATGGTCTATACCTGGCCATCCCACAGGTTAAGTCAACCGCTGATGTCATCGTGGATGCTGTATTAAAAAACTCAACAAATGTTGATCAAATCACAGTCGTGTAGTCAGGTGTGAAGTTCTGTTCTTTCTGAAGAGGCAGCTGCTTCCGGAAGGCCTGCTCGTTGGATACTGCTAGCAAGGATTTACAATGACGGATGATTCTTGCGAGGGAGTCCACTTGAAAATACTGAGATAGCTGCATGCCCTGGTTCTCAATTTTGTGTTTGTATCAGAATGCGCGCTTTTCCCCCTGACAGTATCTCCGAGGAATCTTCAAATACAACAGCAGAATCTTTAGTTCATTCTATCGCGTGGCTTGATATTACATCAGCTTCCTCTAATCTCTGACAGCATACAACGTCACACTTCACTAAGCTGTAATTACACAAGGCATTGACTCAGATGCCATAAAGTCATTCAGTCTATAAGTCAATCCAACTGAATTTTAGCTTTGAATAACTCAACAGTTTTCAGCACAATTCTTGATTGTAGTTTAATAGAGCAGAAATAGAGCTCATGTTGTACTGGAGTTTGGCACTATATAAAAAAAAAAAGTTGACTGTCTTGCAAGCAAGTTTTTTGTCCTACATGATGAGCAGTAGTTGTTCTTGGAGAGGGAGCAGTGTATGCCCCCCTTCCCCCTAAGTAAATGTATTATTATTACTTATTACTAGCATTATTTAGACTTATATACACGAGCTAAAATTTTTGCGCTGTGCGTAACCACATTTTCTTGACGGACCCTTACCGCAGGTGCGCTGGGTGGTGAAATCAAGTTTGTGGAAGTAAGACAGTCTAAAGAAGAAACCATAGTTACATGTTCATAAAACCTGTAAAATGTGAGTACAAAGCATTACGCAAATAACATCGATTTTCAAAACTGTCTTTTGCTTCTTAATGCTGGCAATCTAGTGTAAGTAATACCTGGAGGACATTAAGGGCAAATGTATCTGCCCCCCCTAACACAACAACTGGCCCCAGTCTGCCTACCCCCCCTACTTAAAATGGTCTAGAATTACCACTGATGTTGAGTCTGGGCTTAATCAGTCTTCTTTAGCTTGAACATTTCCAAGTGTGCCTTTCTTAGCTTTACTGTTCTCCGTGTCAGTAGACCCTTACTACACAGGGACACGCATTATGTTGAATAGCTGAACAGAACAGCAGGAGGTTACTGAGAATGTCAAGGACACAGATTTGGAATCTGGAGGCTTCTGTCTAGTTCCGGCGGTGGATTTCCTGGTGCTGTATCGTTAAGCAGAGAATCTAACCTGAAACGATCCATGAAAAACTCTCAGATACACTCAAGTATAGCATTTGGTGCGGTTACCCCTCAGCTGAATCTCCAGCTACTTTTGTTTTTCCCCAGGGTTTGTAGATCGGTCTGGCAGACTTCAGCGATTATGGTATAAATGTGAGGAACGATGCAGTAATTGTTGTATACAATCGGCCAATCGATACAGAGGTCAAGGTGTCACGCCAGCAGGGTGCAGTCGATTCGGGACTTCCCCAGGATTGACTTGTTGACAGTCTGATTGCATCACAATATATTGATGAGATCAAAGGATCCTAGTGGCTGTCCGCTTAGATAGAGAAATAGTACTTCTTGACTATACAGGAAATATTTACAATCAGATTTCCCATATTCGATGCAGGTTAAATTCAATATTTGCAAGCAGTCCGCTTTTAATGAGGCTTCTATAGGGATTTGTGCCTATAATTAGAATTGTGGTCGATACTGCATTTTCCCGACATTATATGCTGCATTGTTAATGTGGAGAGGCCACTCAGATGTAAGATCCAAGTAGGCCATAGACGGAAACTAACCTCGGTGTCAGACGGACAGATGAGATCAAAGGTAATTAGGGGCTAAAAGCTGCCCCGGAAATATGACGACATAACCAGGGATGCACGTAACTGGTATGCAAATACACATTCACCTTTAAAAGCCATACCTGCGGCAATCGATTGTTGTAACAGCGTGAATTTGTACGTATTTTATGTATTTTATGGCTTTTAAAGGGAAATGCGTACTTGCGTACCAGTTACGTACATCCCTGGACATAACACTCTGGCTATACTGTAATGAGCCATACCTGTCTTAACACAGGTAAGTGGCACTTTGTTGCTAAGAAAGGGTCTTTGCCAGCTCGCGCTTGAGCGATGCAGACTTATGACCAGGAATCACAGGGCGCAACGAAAAGGGCGCCCCCTATAGGATGCACTAACAGCAGTTCAGGGACCACTTCTCCTAACCATGTTTTTTTTGCCTTTACTGTGGTAATAAACCCACACACACATTATGGGACATTGGAGTGCCACACAAACAGGTTCAAGCCCCCACCTCTGGAATTAGGAGGTTACTGAGGTACTCACGTCATATATATATATATATATATATATATGCTTCAAATAAACCCGCTTCACAGCAAAAAAAGAGCCTTTCACAAAAGCCGAAAAATTGATATTTCTGACAGCAGTTTGGCCTCCGGATACCAGCTAAAGGACAAGCAATGTGCTGTATGTTGGAGAGCTTTGCTTTCTTTCAGAACTGGGCACCACCTCCTCCATTTAAAGTGCAATTTGTTTTCTCTTAGTCAAAGTCATCAGCAGCGGATAAAAATGGCTCTAAGAGGGAATGGGAATTCAGCGTATGACGGCGCTGGGCGATGCGGACACCAAAGAGACCGACATTTTCACTGCGGAAATAATTCTATAGCAGCGTGACCAGCCGTTAGCCGCTAGTCTTCAGTGTATTTAAGAAAGGATTCGCTTATGCCAAGATGGAGTAATTGCCTCCTGTTCACCAGAGAAGTCCAATTTCCTGAGCCTCCTGACTGTTCCTGTACTGCAGCTGTGTGACTGATGGTTTCTTTAACCACTTTTTACAGGCTGACATATTTTTCTGTAACATGTGGACCTGGACCATCCATCTACTGTAGCTCATATTCCGTTACCCTCATAATTCTCATATGTCTTTCACTGGACCCAAACCAAAGTCTGCTTTAGCTCACCGTGAGTCGTAGACTGCCTGAAAATTTCCTGCAAGCAATGAAAACCGTATGATTTATATATTTTACCGGAAGATAATTTTATATTTTATATTAAATGACTGATGTTTGGTTGATTGTTTTGATTATTTATTGGAAAACTGTCCTTCAGGATTGGTATAATCCATCCATCCGTGCATCCCTCCATCCATCCGTGCATCCCTCCATCCATCCGTGCATCCCTCCATCCATCCGTGCATCCCTCCATCCATCCACCCACCCACTTCTTTTTTTTCTTAAAGAGATTCACTTGAAAATGCTACAAATTTCAGACATCAAAGATGGCCAGGTGAGCAGTTATGGATCCAGGTCTGTGATCGAGGCCACGAGGCATTCACACCTCTCAGTTTCCCGAAGGCAGTGCAGCCAAATGGGCCCAGAAGCACCGTGCATATGATGTTACTGGGCTCTGAAGCTGAAGCTGGCTGCAGGCTAACCTCACAGGCTTCACATAGCCTGAGATGCTGATTCCTCTCCGGTGAAGCCAGCTCTGACACTGTACACAAAGAGTGTATGAAACAAGTCAGGAATGAGATGAAAACATTTCCACGTGTAGAAAAATATCCATCTGGTTAAAACTGCTTTGCAATATGTGAGTTATTCCGTTAGAGGGAGATGTGGAAAAAAATGTAGAGTAAAAAATGATTGCCTAAATTGATGTTTTTTTTATATTACAGGATCAGCACTATCTGGATTTGAACACAGGTTATTAATTCTAAGGAAGCGTAGATTAGCTGATGCCTTACGACATCAGTGACAACATCAAGCTCTGCATTAAAGAAAGACTAGGTCCATCTTGTCATCCATAGAAATGAAGTAAATTATATTTAGATATCAAATCCACAAGTTAGCTCACTAGAGGAGTGTTTCTCAAATCCGTTCCTTGGGGACCACCAGACAGTCCATATTTCTGCTCTCTCCCGGCAGGGAGCAAAAATATGGATTGGTTGGCGGGGAACTAAAATATGGAATGTCTGGAAGGAAACTGGGAGGGAGCGAAAACATGAACCATCTGGGGGACTGGGTTGAGAAGTACTGCACTAAGGGG
>JAODJW010000043.1:10535203-10547965 GCA_026777045.1 Hyperopisus bebe
AAGCCCCCCCCCCCCCCCCCGGGAAGCGAAGCCGTGCAGCTCAGTGATACAGTGCTAAGCACCAGGTCTGACCTCTGCCTGCTCAGATTCAGTGGGCTTAGAGGAGCGCACCTTCAGCTGAAGACTCATATGATAACCATTTTTATTATATATATATGTTTTTTTTTTTTTTTCGTTTTTTACAGAAACCCCCCCAGACCGGGCTGTGGGGGGCACCTGGCAGGCATCTTTAATAAGACCCTCAAGGTGGAAGGCAGAACTCTAGCAGATTTCTCTCCTTTAAGCCATAAATGTTTAATAGAACATCTGCATTTCCCATGATGCACCCACTTCACCAACCTCCAAGACCATAATTACAAGGCCTTGAACTTCCTTTATCACTAAGCTGCTTATATTAGGTTATTCTAAAATCCATGATCAACTGACACTTGATAAAAAGTCTTCTGTCCATCTTCTATGCTGTAGTTCTGCCCAGAGGAGCTTAGTCCAACACAATGACATATGTATTGAACTTAATTATTATTCTTAGTGTTTAATAATTCATTAATTAAGAAGACTATTAAAGCCAATTTGGCTGGTCTGGTTGATCAAGGGGTATAAATGACACCCTCACACCCCCTGCCCCCCTCTGTGTACATGGGGGAGGGTTTTTGCATGTTTCTTCTGTGTCGTGGGGGTACTTTAGGTAGGGTGAGTTGGTGTCTTTTAATTGCCCATAGTGTGTGATTGTATGAGACGCATCCAGGAATAAGGTCCAGCTTTCCTATGAGACTGTAATGGATAAGTGATCACCAGACAGATTGCACAGTATGACAATTCTTTAAGTGCCATAATCGTATCGATCAAGTTACAGACAACGGCAAGATTGCGATACTTAAATTCTGGGTGATGTCATCTTTAAGCGAATTTCTTGGTGAACTGGGGATGACGTTATATTATGCTGCTTGAGAATATCATGAGAGAAAATAAAATTTATTCACATTTACATTTATTTCCATTCCATTCCCAGCTAGTATTTTTAATTATAGTAACTATAATGTGAAATTTTAGTTACTCCAAACCATAAAAAGCTGAAGTCATATTACTTTGAGGCAATGGAACAAACTAACAAACTTACACCTTTGTTCAGATCTTATACCAGCTTCATATGGCTCAGAAACCCCGCAATAACTACTAGAACATTCTACGGAAGCACGAATCGCACACACTCCTCATTTCATTCAGGCTCATGTTCATGGAAATACACTTACGGTACGATGCTTCTTGTAATTCGCCAGTTAAACAAAAATCATGTCAGTGGAAAGTCCCCTTACAGATTTACAAAACAGACTGGCAGCTGAAGTAAAGAATTGCTCCTTCATTCTTAGTATTTAAATCTAGACTGAAGATTTGTCTAGCTTATCCTGGTTTATTTTCAGTATACATTACCAAAAATACCAGAGGTGCTGGGGGTGACTGAGCAGCCATGTGACATTGGATCCTCAGAGATCTGTTCCCACTACAAGCATTTTTGTTTCTTTAACAAAGTTTTTTTTATATATATAACCAGTTACATTTTAATAGCACATAAATTTGACTACTGTTGTGGCTAAATATTCGCTGCATGCTTTGCAAGAATTATGCTGTGTAGGATGCTATATAAAGTAAATTGAATTGGATATATAACCATATTACTATGCATCAGTAGGCATTATTGGTCTTTTCTATTATCAGAGCTTTCACTATCTTTAATGTATAGCGTGCGTGTCTCTCTAATGCAGCGTTTTTAAACGTATAACATATGTAGGCCTAGTCATACGTATTACATTTTGTACTATTTAAATTCAGACCATTTTCCATTGTCCCATTTCGTTACATACCACAATAGATCTACGTTTATTTTTTTCCCCATATCTAACATAATGTAAGGTGACAGGTTTAAAATGAACATGCCTTTTTCTTTTCAGTGCATACTTCTTAACCGGAATTTTAATTCAGTCGGGTATAGGTGGAAAAAAATCATTATATTACATTGGTCACGTAAAGTCTAGAGTCATATTCTGCTTGTTATATTTCAATTATTCCCCTGGTACCCAGAAAACACATTTTTTAAGAATAAGTCTTTCCTTTTGTTTTGAAAATTGATTCTCTTTATTTCACTTTACACCGTGTCAAAACAATTTAAACCCGATGATGGAGGCTGCCGTGAGTAAAGGGGAGACAAAACGAGCAGAAAAGCCCACATGTATGAGCAGCGCAGCAAAAGCGGACTGTAATGGGATTCAATGCAGCGACTGGGAGTCGCGAGCGCGATCGATCCCTTCATTTAGGTGGCATCAGGATTCCGCGCGGGTCTTCGGCTGGTTACAGCCCTTAATGCGCCCCGCTTAATGCTGCCGCGGCTTTAGGGTGGGACTGAGCATCTCCTTAAACTAAGGGGGGAAAATGCAAGCTGTTTACTGTCGTGATCGAGTAGAATTTAATTTAAGAGATGAAAAAAAAAAAAAATATGTGGATGTGCATTGACTTGCATGTTGTCGATGCTGCGCCGGCTCGTGTGAGAGGCGTGGTGTCAGTGCTTCTGAACCCTAATGCATTTTTTCGAGGATACGTGATCTTATTATTAATCACTAATTTCGCAAAAAAAAGATCCCATTTAAAAATCAGTTTATTGGGAGGGGGTTGAGTCATTTACGTCGTATCCAGGCTTAAACTTATTTTAAGAAGCTGCAGAAAGGACAGTCTTTAATTGCTGATAAGGACGTGTACGTTTCGCAGGCTATCTATCGATCGTTCTGGCTTTTGACTGAAAAAGATCGGGGGGATGATTTAAACCACTTAGGGGTGCAACGGCTTCTTTTGTACGGGAAAATATAACTAAATTCAATGTGATGTAATATGCACCCTGCAGGTTTTGCCTTGCGTGAAATACGGTCGTTCCAATAGGATCCTTCCCTTCGTTTTGAACGATTTAGACGGACAGTGTTAAAAAGCACGGGCGATTGTTACGGGAAGTCAAACTGTACAAAAAAAACAATTGGTTAAAATGATAAAACACAGTTTTCTTTGCTTTCGCTTCTATGTAGCCGGCGCGAAAGAGCGCGGAGCAATTTCCAGGCATTTTAAGTGCCGCAGGTTAAATTGAAGTAAAAACTTCTTAAAGCAACATTTACAAACTGTCGCCGGGGATAATAGGATGCTCACCTAGCTGTCGAAGGGGTGTCGACTCGATCGAGGAGCTACAAAGATGGGAGAATAAAGACATGTTGTGACAAAGCTGACACCCAGTGGTCTCAGAGGAGCCAAGTCGACCTTTCATTTCTTTGTGAAGGCGGTCTTGGTCCTACCCTTTCCCTTCCACCGTTTCCATTAAACACATCTCAGCAAAACAATGGTATGCAGCCGTAATTTTATTTAACGCATTCTTGTGTTGAACACCTGCTACAGGGAAGGTCTTTCAGTTTGATGCATCAATGAGCATTTATGCTTAATGCAGAAGAATCTGGCAAAGGCTCATATTAAAGTGTCTTTCACCGAACCTAACTGATCTGACAGTTAACCCCTTGATTAATGCCTTTAAACACATTTGCCTGCCTTAAGAAACTATGTTTCATTTCAGAAAAAAAACAGCCTTTTCATTTCAAGAGAGAAACCAGCAGTGTCTGTAAGGCTTTACTGCCCCTTAAAATACATTTTCTTCCGAGGTTTGTTCTCGCGCATCAAGCAAGCCTTAATGCCAAGTAAGTGTGACAAGATTTTAGTTCAGAATTGAACTCAAATCTCAAACAATATTCATCAAATGGGGCGCATCAGCCAAAGAACTTCAAAGCAGCCAAACTCCTGTTTCTGATTTGAGCATACTCTCATTCTAGCCCACTTAATGTGAAGAAGCCAAAGCAAGTTTATTTATGTGGCACGATTCAGACGCGAGGCAATTCAAAGTGCTTTACGAAGGCAGAGGAATACATCTAAATAAAAGACATTAAAATCACATTTAAAAGACAATAATAATATTAACAATAATAATACTAATAATAATAAGTAAAAAACCTAAAAGCCAAACAAATAAATAGTTGACTGAGAAGAAGTAAAATTTTAATAACAGTGTATGACTGAACTGATTTAATTTTTGAAAAGCTGCAGCAAACAGGAATGGTTTAAGCCCAGATTTAAAGGAGCTGACAGTTTTAGCAGACCTCGTCTGTTTAGGATGCTTGCTCCACAGATGGGGAGCACAAACTGAATGCGGCTTCACCTTGCTTGGTCCCGATTCTGGGAACAATGAGTGAACCTTTCCCAGATAGACCTCAGGGCAACGGATGCTTCGTAATGTGAATCAGAAATGTAACCAGTCCATACAAATCAAACTAAACATCATATTGCGGTCAGTTTCTTAAATATTTTTGCTTTTCATAATTTTGAATAATTGATTAACTATGTCTATGATGTGTGTCCTGTCCAGGGTGTCCACCGGCTTTGTGGAATGGCCTATAAGCTCCCAAATACTCTGTACTGGATAAACAGTTGAAGGAAGGATGGATGGATTGATGTTAGAGTATTCCACTCGAAAACGTTCAAGTACGGATTGCCACTCTTGCAGAAATATCAGACTCTGCTTATAACGTGTGTGATGTGGATTATAATATTGTCAAGTCGACAGTAAAAGAACAAAAAAAAATTCATTCCCTAGTCGGTTCCTTATGACCACCGGCAGCTGATGCAAGGACGTGAAAGTGAAAGCAAGCTGGCTGCCTCATCAGCCTGTCCCCGTTAAAACAAGCACAGCAGCGATCCAGAGGCGAGCCACACAGACTTCTGTTTTCCCACCCGCCGGCAAGGTCACTGGAGCCATCCACTGCGACTGGCGCTGCCACGGCACCTTCGAACTTTGCCGAAAACTACTGAGCAGGGAGCATGACCAGAAAAATTCCCTCCGGGGAGAAGAACATAAACCTGGTTTGGTTCATGCTCATCTCCTTCAATATATTTAATTCAAAAATGCAGCATACACTGCGAAATGAGCACTGCTAAGGAATATTCGGAATTAGCCTTGCCTTGGTGATAGAAGTTTTGAAAAATTAACGTCACGATCTAGTTAAACTTCTGGGGCTGATGCCATTCATTCATCCATCAAACTATCCATTTATCCATTCATTTTCTAACTGCGTATCTGGGTCAGGGTCACGAAGGGGCTGGGAGCTTATTCCTGGCTACATAGGGCTCAGGCTGCAGTACACCCTGGATTGGATGTCATTCATTCATTCATTCATTCATTCATTATAGCATAGTCTAGGATGCCAGCATTTCTGAAGGCTTTGGTTAGGTTCCTGCAGGTTCTGGGATCATGCTGTTGCTCTTGCTAGCAGATGGATTTCCTGTGATTGAAGACTGAATAGACAGTGACCGTCTCCGTCCTGATACCTGCTTACAAGCAGCGGACAAGTGATCTCAAGCAATAGCCTAACATATGACTGGACAGAACAAGGGGTGATGTGTGGTTCAGGGGGGTTAGAGGTGTCTGCCCATGTCCGGAAGGGTTTAGGTTCAAATCCTACACCTAGAGTATTCTTGGGCTACAGCAGAGTATTATGCTCCTACATGGGTGCCTGTGTGTTTCACAGAGGGCATTATGGGATATGCAAAAACCAATCCAAATTCTTCCATGGAGATAATAAAGCTGCTATTCTATTTAAAAAAACATCCTCTACAGGCACTGGTCACTTTATCGTTAATACTTGTTTAGTTACACTCTTGCTACTGTGTTGCTACTTCTCTGGTTTATGGGTTATTTAATCGCACATTCAGTACCCTTTCGTATTTCTGCCCTGTGGTCTGTTCGCCTTGTTTGTGTTTAAAATGTCCTGCGTCTACGTTGCATGTGGTTACACTTAGCCTGTCTTTAGTTGCACTGTGTTGTCCGTAGTCCAGTGTCCGGGCGCTGTCCAATGATTTGCACAAAAGTCCATGTACGAATTAACCCCTTTCTGTTTTATTGTGCTACTAGCCACCTCTGTATGGGTGATGTGGCAATAAAGTCCCCCGTGTCTCAATTTGAATAATAACATATTGATTTTTCTTTTAATCCAGTGTTGCAGTTCACGCCTTGGGTCCTTCACTCTGTGTACTGTAGTGTCAGTGACTCTAATATATCCTGCAGATCACTTTAGAGGCCATTGTGAAAGAAGTCAAAGCGTCCATTTATTGTGACCTGCGCTGTATTACGTAAGAGCTATATTTGGAAATTTCCTTGAATCACCTTTTTTTGTGTATTGGTTTGTTCTTCATCCACTGATAGACAGATGTCAGATATAAATTGTGCTTGAAGATGGTATCACCTATGGGGCAAGTTAATGAAGGCTTTAATTTTAAATAACACTGTGTGGTATCTTGAATGGCATTTAACACTGTTCTGCTGTTAAAATCTTTCAACCTTAGTTTATGATTTTTTATCCTTTGCTACTATTATGCCCCAGACCTTGTAGCAATCTCAGAGCAGATTTCTGAACAATAGTAGGGAGTAAAGGACAGTAAAACACTACAATGTAACATGACCCTGTAGCATTTTAAGATCTTTACTAAAAAATATTTACTTCAACCACACTACATAAAAATGTCCCCAAGAATGCAGTTGTTCTGGTTCCATTATGGAAATGTTAACCCATGTTCAACTGGTAAAAAGAAACAATAAAAGGCCCACTGTTTATTTGCATAAAACAAACAATAAAATGTGGGCACCGTTTATTTGCCTAAAAACAAACAAAAAATGCTCACTGTTTATTTGCCTAAGTAATAAGGCTATAACAGTTAAAAAATAAAAATAGCCGTTCGTTATGCCAAAAGGCAGATCCAGATAAGGTCCAATATCCAGCAAGACGACCATGTTAACCATGTTGAATTGGTGCATTAACTATTACAGCCTTGAATTGTTAAACCACATGGTTAAAGGAGGGAAAGCGATTTTATACCATTATGGTCACTTAAGTGAATCACTATATAAAAACCATATTATGCTATGAGATTTTTTCGATAAAACCTACGGTTAACCTAATAAATATGTGTGTAATGACAGTACTCACAGGGTGGAAGTGATCGCCTGCCTTCTGATCACAGTAGGTACTTCTGAACACTGGTTTTCTGGCGAGGGAATAGCAACTCCTGACTAATCGTCCTGGCCCTTGAGGCAGGCGTTAGTCGACCCCACGTGGCTGTATCAAGAGCCAAAATGCCCAGTGCCACCAGGAAGTGGATTATTCCCTTTAATCTCTCCCCGCCCGCACACGCTCGCCATTAGAATCGTCTGGCGCATGCTTCTGACAGCCCGGCGTCGTGTTAAACCTCCGCGTGGTGGCCTGGGGGGGGGGCTGGCTATTTCCCGGCATTCGGACCGAGGCAGCCTCAAGCCAGCCAAAGTCGGCAGGCACAAAGTAAAGCCATTTAAAATAGTGATGTACAATCGGGCAATAACACATGTGTGTGTTTGCACCAGTGGCCCTCGCGACAATAGGAGAATCGTGTTCACGACTCAGGTTTCCGTGGATCTGCGGCACGAGATCCAGATGTGAACGGAAACGGAAACACGGTCTAGAGCGTTTTTGTTTTTTTAAAGTTACAGGCCAAATGTGCAGCGGAAGCACACTGTTTTATTTGGTTTTTTTTTGTCCCTTTGGGACGTCAGAAGAACAAGAAAGGAAGAGAACAACTTACGGAGAAACGTGATCCATCTCTGTGGGGAAGTTGAGCAGTGTCCTCATTTTACGGTGGACGTGGGAGATTGCGAAGAGACACAGGTGCAGAAGGCTGCTCCATGACACCTGAGGTTTATCAAGGGAACAAAGGGGTCTACTGTGAGCTGATGGCCCACTCTGCACGATTATCCTCCCTACCCTGCAGGTAGGGGGCAGTAGTCACTTCAGGGTGGTCACCTGCAGAATCACACACATGCATAGCTGCCACCTCTTCTCCTGCTCCCTGGCTTCTTCCCCACATGTGCCCGGCATGGGAGAAGAGTCCTGCCCCACCGGATAGAGCAATCATCAGTCGCCAGCCGTGTCTCATTGACACTTCTCTGGACCGGCGGTGAGGAAACCATGGTTACCACGTGGTGCTGATCACCAGCTTGTACGCATTGGCTTCCGCATAACCTGTCATGCCGTCTCTCTCTGTGAGGAGCACGGACACACGTGCATGCCGGCATGAGCGGGGATCAGGGTTGGAGCACAGGCTTGTCTGGCGCTGCTGGACCAGTTGTGGTTGAGGACCTTGTTTTAGGTCACAGTAGTGATATGATTCAAACTCACAACCTGATATGCGTACAGAGCCCTGATCCTACACACTACAGATTTGGGGAGGTCAGGTCACTTTGTCACCTTATACACATTTTGATCTGCAAGGTGAAGACCTATGTATGTTAAGTTTGAATGTTCTCCATGTTTCGTTTGGCTTTTCTTAGATTTCTCTAGGTTCCACCTATGGTACAAAGATATGAAGCTGAGATGGATAGATGGATATTTTGGTTTTAGAGGGCAGCCCAGGGCTTGTCTTGCCTTACACCTTATATTTCCAAGAATAAGGCTCCACAGTCATAATTAAATGTTTGGTCATTGAAAATGGATGACTGCATGGTCTGGGCGGATGAGTATATTGAAGACAACAGCTGGGATTTCCCCTGCATTAAATTAAATGAAATTGCAAAACCTTGTGGGACCACAAGCAGAAGACCACCAGACAGCCCACGGACCAAGGTCCTACTGTGGAGATCAATTTCTGATGAGAATGTTGTTTGCCTGACACCCCACTGGAGATCACAGCTCCGTTCCTCTGTGCTTTGCAGAATCGGGGATTCGGTTCTGGTTAGGAGATTACCGATTATTCAGGAGATTAGTGATAATTACATGCTTTATGAAGCCCCAGACGGCCCATTCCGGCACCTGGGCCCACGGAAGAATCGATGGCGGATCGATGCACGCACAGCACACCCACAGGCCAAAATTCATTATTTCAGCATTCTGGTCGGTGATGAATCACTGATTGCTACTTCCTACCTCCGTGTCCTCGACGCTGCGTCATTGCCTGACTCACGGTGGACTCTGGTTGCAGATAAAAGATGTAGCTCATGAAGCCTTCTGAAGCAAAGCCATCGCGTTCCTGTCTGCTGCTACACCCCAGACTACAGTCACAAAACCCTCAGATCATAAAAAATACAAACCAATGTATATAAGGCTGTCTTTAAAATATTATCATTAATCAATCCTTCAGACTCTTACTATCACCAAGAATAAAAATGGAGGTGATCTCAAATTCAGTCCGTTCCATCCATCCATTTTCCATACCACTTTACTGCTACATTGCCACGCTGAACCTGGAACCTATCAATAATAATCATCAGAGATAAAAATATCATGAAAAGAATCCAGTATTTGTTTTAGTAATACTTCACTTGATGGGACACAAATAGTGCACTAGTTCACTCATACTTAACGTGTTAAGTAATCAAAAACTAAGTGTTAGTTACGTAACGTTCACATGTTCGTTCGTCAATAATGAAGCATAGCATAGCAGTTCATGAATTTCATGCAGTTACTATATTTGTTTATTATTTGTACCTGAGTAGTAACTGGGTTACTACTGTACTTGTGCCCCCTTTAGTAAAGTGTAGTAAAGTGTTACCTCATTCTTTTGTTTGCTATTATTAACTCAGGATACAGTTCCAGCCTTTTTATTGGCTACTTTCTGGGTCTTGCCAAAAATATGTGCTATTGCCCTTGTTATAGTGCCTACCCTCAGACCTTTTGCCAGGAGGAGCCCTGGCAGGCTGACACCAGCCCCACGGTCTGCTGACTGGCAGGAAATCACAGCCAAGCTCTGGCAGTAAGTTTCCAGCAGCCCCAACCAGTCCGAGGTTCCGGGACGTGATGGTGACTGTGAACAGCATTGCTGCTTGTGCTCCATGGTAGCCCAGAGATGGAAGGGTATTTAAAAAAAAAATTGTTACAGCTGCACCGTACTTCATGTAGTGAAGAGAGACCTGAACAGGGTAATTAAAATTAAAACTCTACAACACAACTGAATTGTAAAATTGTCCAAAATTAATTGTTGGTAATTACACATGAATCAGCTCCAATCCTTCCTTTCTTTTTATAAAAATCCCAAATTAAATTTGAGGCGAGGAGAAGGTGTGGATGTTTAGGGAGGGGGACCAGGCCCTCTACACCGGCATCGTGTAAAGGTCACTGTGTCTATCTATCTATCTATACATACATACATATATACACACACACACATATATATATTCTTCATACACATAAGTTCTGCATAAGTGTTTGTTTCTTTAGCCGTTTACCTTGATAATGCGTTAAACTGACAAGCCGTAGAAGGTCTTTTGTTACATAGCTGACACGCCGTTTGACAAGCGGCCAAACCAAGTCCACACATTCCACATAATCAGCGGGATGATGCAATCCATCCACGGGGGACAGGAGCTGGTCTCGGGACTCAGGACAGGAAGGTTCGTCGTTTTACATTAGCTGAGGTACCATCCCACCAAAGGTGTTGTTCTTAAAAAAAAAAAAAAGAAAGAAAATCAGAGTGGGAAAAGATGAAAGTTTATGAAGCCCATCCATTCAGGGAGGCCTGTAGGTAAACTAAGGGCTAATGAAAGGAAAATGAAGAGCGCTGCACTCCAGATGGCTATGTTTTTGGAGATGTTAGCCTCAGAAAAGTGCTCTTTGCAGCACAAAGCTCTCACCCAGCAGAAGAGAAAAGCTTCAGCTTGTTCTAAACACTAGACACCTTCACATCTGAAGACAGCACTTGAAGTAAATGGGGTTTTAAAACAATACAGCCACCACAAGTATATTCCTGTAAATAAACCCTCTGAAAACGTGGTTCAAACATTGCAGTGCTTAAAAGAGGGGAAAAAATGTTCTCATTTCTCAATCTGGTATGTGTCCCAAAATCAATATCATCATAGAATGGCATCCAGATAACATGCAGTGAAGGTCTCTGTTGTCATGGATTTTCTCTTGTTTTTCTTCCAGATAGCACTAGGAAATAAATACCCCTGCCCAATTTACTCATGCTGATTAAGTCATCTGTCATTAAAGAGCATGGATTTAAATCTTTAATCCCTTAGCATGTACTTTTCACACACACAAAAGAACAGAATTTTGCTTCCTGTTCGCTCAGGGTCCCGCTTCTTTGGTTACTGTCCTTTATGTTATATGAAGAGACAAAATGATCAGCGACTTCCTGAAGTCACTTCTGCCAGTTCTCCCTATGTGTATTTTAAGCAGTATTTTTAATTCTGGGGCTGAAATGAACAGCCTTGATGGGATTTCCAAGCCGTTGGCTTTTATGAGCTGATATGACCCATGAGATAGCTTTCTATAATTCCATATTATTTCATTATTAAGCAATTATTTAATAACAGAGGTGTCACTCATTTTGTGTGTTTGTACCCACTAGTGGATCATTTAGGTGTATGGCAATGATTTTATCTAAAACAGCCCATCCCACAGCATGCTTATTGCTAAAGAACTTAAGACACCAATTCAGGTCAAATTCTAGGGTACAACAGCAGGGGCTTCATCTAGAAAACTATATAGGTGCCTCTAACAAGCCTAGGTCTTTGAGGGCTGGGTCTCCAGCCAATTTTGTTAAACCAATATTTCATTTCCTTCTCTTAAAAGCCGTGTAATGCATACCACTGCTTCCCCCATATTTTCTTATGAGCTACATGCAGGCTGGAGACCATACAGTAGGGATTTAAATGTCTGTTTTATTATGCACTTGCGGATTAGGGGTAATTTCATCCCAGGGGAAACCATAATTCACTTTTTCCTTTAGTCATTCATGCAGGGGGGGTCAACATTCATGCCACCTGTGTTTTTTTTCTCACCAGAACATAAATTCTAATTCAATTTGTGGGAAATGAACACCAATTTGTCTACACTATAAAATTCATGAAAAGAGATTTCCTTTTCACAGGAAGATATTCTTTGTTTTTTTTTTTTGGAACCCACCAGAAATCAAGCGATTGTTACAGCAGCAGTACCTACTGTACCTTTTACTTATGTGAAATTAGGGCAGGCAGTGTGGTGTCCGCGATATCATGCGATGAGATCATTACGGGGGTCAAAGAGAGTTGAGCACGGTACTGATTCAATTTTAGTATCAGGGGGAAAAAGCCTCAGATAATGGACACGACTCACTCTTGCTTTAAATGGGTAGTGTGCATTTCCATGGGACCTGAACGTCTGCCATCAGTTGGCTATTCATCCTGTCGCTGCAAGTGACAAACGGACAGAGCGGTAATGGTGATGTATATGAATAGAGAGCCCACTGCCCAACTTCCGGAAACACTGTAAACACAACAAGGAAAACGGCAAGGTTAGGGTACATCTTCGGAAATAAAATCATGCTAGTTCTGCTGATGTGCCGGTGAGATCCAAAGTCGACCATAGGAAGACAGCAAGCTCAGCAAATTAAAAAATATGATCATATTTATTAATGATATTAAAAACTTCTCATGGAAACCATGAATGTCCATACACAGTCACTGAAATCACCGAAGGCAAAGCGGCCTTACATATGAATAGGAGCGAGGGCCTCTGTCCATTTTATTTCCTGGAAAAACAATTGAAACCGATAATGTGTGATAACCAGAGGTGGACATTTCAGGTCCAGAAAGTAAAAATCCAAACCAGGGTTTTGTTTCAACCAACCAGTTGAGTACAATGTGATTGTGACTCTTTATAGTCAACTGGTTGGTTGAAACAAAATCCT
>JAODJW010000043.1:10552883-10573020 GCA_026777045.1 Hyperopisus bebe
TCCCCCCCCCCAAGCTAGAATCCTTTGGGGCATCATCTTCTTTTGGCTCCATAAACAAGCGTCTGTGTGTATCCATGTGGATGCCTGATTCATGATTCTCTCCCATCCCTGTTTTCTCCAAACCAGCCATATCATTCAGCTCGAGCTCCTCCAGTGACAGCAAACTGACCTTCTTTTATGCCTTCCATCACATATAAAAGAAATGTTTTTTATGTAATCCGAACATTTTTCTTTATTTTTATGTATTTTTTTTTTATTTATTTGTTTGGTTTTTTTTTTTTTACAAAAAAAGTGATATTTTCCCTTTCAGCAGTATAATATCCCCAGGTGCTCATGACAATGATTTGCAGAAAAGGTAATTCCCCACCGGCTATACCCTGGTCGTTGAATGTGAGTGCGGATGGGGCAAGGTGTTCTGTCCACTAGGGAAGGTGCTGAACGGATGCAATGATGGTATTCCTGGAATGCTGTTGGGAATCATGGCGATGGTGTTGGGGGTCATTAGGGGGATGTCGTCTGGGGACCTCCTCATGGTAAGTGTGTAGTCTGGTGGACAGGCACTTCGGAGGACCATCTCGTGTGGGTGGATGCCGTCACACTGGTGGCTCAGGTCCGTGTGTTTCATCTGCATGGACATGATCTCCTCTTCCTGGACGTGGGCCAGGTCGTTGGTGGTGCCGCGCTGGGGACTACAGCGCTGGTGCACGTTCTGCCTCCGCTTGTCCTTCTTGTAGTAGAGGGCGGCGAAGGCCAGGATGTTGAGGAAGAGCAGCGAGGCGCCGACGGCGATGGTGACGCTCAGCTCCGTGGAGTAATCCCGTCTGTCCACCAGTAGGGGGCGCTCCAGCTGGCTGTGCTCGTCCTGGTTCTCCGTTGGAAAGGGGGTGGGGTTGGGCCTCCGGGTGGCAGTGGGGACCTTCTTTGGTGTCCTGGGCGTGGGCTCTGGCACGGGGCCCTTGGTGGTAGTGGAGACGACCTGCGTGAGGTCATTGAGGCTGTGCAAGTGGGGCACCAGTTCCAGCCACAGGTTGACCTTGTTGGCGCGGTAGTGCTCCTTGACACGTGGCTTCAGGCCGATGTGCAGGTACAGCTGGTCCTTCTGGTTGTAGCGCGTCCAGGCCACCTCCTCAAAGCGGTTGGACTTGGTGTGGATGAACTTGGTGTCCTGGGGGACCGGCTGATTGGGGTCACTGCGGGAAATACCAGAAAGTCATCGATTTCCAAATACTGTTTAAGCTGGTTATTTTGACATTCAATTACTGACGGCATATGCTAAATAACGCCATACAAATGCCAGAAAAGAATGTGATATAAATTATTAACAGGGGCCTAACTCTCGGGGCATGAATTACCATGAAATGAACCACAATGTCTGACAAACAGGTCAAATACAAACCAAGTTACTCCAAAAGGAACTCACCCAGTTTTCGCGAAGTTTGTCCAGTACGTCATGACGACGGCGCTCAGCATGACGTCGTTCTTGGAGAAGTTGCAAGGGAAGAGATCAGTGGGTCCGATCATGGGCAAGCCAAAGACGTAGGGGATCTCATCGCCGTGGGCAGCATCTGCCCAGGGGGGCACCTGGTCTGTCTGGCAGTGGTGGTAGAATGCATAAAAATAGGTAGGGGACCCGAAGCTGGAATGTAGGTCGGCCGTGGCGATGGCGGGGGCAACCCACTGGTGGTCTGTGAACAAGGCCAACAGTGTCTTCCTTCGGGTCTCCGGGTTGTGCCGGTCTGCCCAGTCTGTGTACATGAACTTGATGGTCTCCCTAAGGATGTCCTTGCCGTCCGGGTATCCGTACAAATCGTCCACGAAGCTGGAGACGGCGTAGTCAAAGTCGTTGGCCTGGACTCCGTTTTCGCTGTCCACGATGAGCTCCACGAATTTCAGGCCCTCACCCTGGTTCACCCCTAGCATGATGTCATAGTTCAGGAATTCTCCCTGCTCCATGAGGATCTGAGGGTCATCGGGGATGACGTCGCCGTCGATGACGGGCCCGAATGCGATGTGGTACCGGGCGGGCTGGATGTCTTGGTCCACAAGCTCCTTGTAATGTTTCTTCTGCAGACACTCCACCAGCTCCACGCTCCCCCGGAGGTTGCAGCCTACTTTCTTGGCCAGCAGACGGGCATATTTAGCAGGCTGGAAGCTGACCGCCCAGCTAGACAGAGCCGTGCCGCTCTGTGCGATAGCTCTCTGGAAAAGTCCTGCAGAGAGGCAAGAAACCATGTTGAGGTAGAACACAATGTAAGTTATGGATGAGGGGGAAAGAGGATGCTGAAAAAACTGCATATTTCATTCACTTTCATTTTAGCAGTATTAGCCTTAAAAATCATACGAGATCAAACAAATATAAATGAATCAGAATCAGAATCCTTTTAATTAAGTACTAAAAGTACAGGGAGTTTGTTTTGGTGCAGCTGCCGTCATGAGGTATGCAATTAAGCACACAATCAAGAGAGGAATACAAAAGACAATTAATAGAATAAAAAAATAAAAACTGATGTAGAAATTGAAATTGCAAATAATGAATAAACGTGCCGACAAATAAATAAATAAAGGTTACACATCCAGACATGGGGTATGTGCAAAAAAACCTTATGAAGTCCATTAGAGTACAGATTCTTATTGGAATTAAGTTCCTTATAATAAAATTGCTATGTAAATACTTCCAGATTAATCAACATAATCCTTAAAGTTTTATATCTACTTCAGTCTTCTTCTGAATGCAATAAAAAATAAACACAGCATTTTTAATGGAGGGCCAGTCCTACTTATCAGTGATTTTCAAACAAGAAGCCCAAGACAGCCAGGAAGAAAGTATTTAAGTGACTGTCTAGGATTGGAGCCACTTGATTAATGCACAGAAAGGGGGAGTGACCGGGGGGGGGGGTGAGGTGAGAGCGAAGCAGTAGCCCACATCACACCCACTCTCCCTTACAGAACGCAACAAAGACAACAAACAGAATGATCGGGAATCACGTGGGACAACAAGAGCCCTAATGATGTCCCTTGACAAGATCTGACCTTTAATTTAGCTCACTGGGGTTTCAAGCATCCAAAACATCAATTCCAAAACACGATAACCTACTTTGTTTTCATGGCTCATGCCGACCCAACTGTATCGGGGACAAAACTTTTTCAAACGTTCCGTGTTTCGCAACAAATGCGGGGTAGCTTTCTGCGTACAGACACTTCAAGAGCACAGCGTCTCTCTGAAGCTAACGGTGTTTGCAGATTTTACATGCCTGCTAACAATAACAAATCACTTTGCAATTTTGAAAGGAACATGACAGCTCTGTCCCTCCATGGGAGAGAGAGCGCAACAGCCTCGAATGATAAATGGTGACGCACTGATTATAAGAGTTTATGCTACTCATATTCAACACACACACACACACACACACACACACACCATCATCAAGACTGGCTGTTTCTGTTTTTATTAATGGAGCTCATATACTGTAGTACCCACATCCAGCTGAAACAACATGGTTTAATTTAATTACCACCCACATACAATTCTTATGTTCAAGAAAATAGACTATCTATCTATCTATCTATCTATCTATTTTCCAACTACTTGTTGTCCCGCTATCTGGAGAAAATACATATATCATTTTACTCATATGAGTGCTGTGTTTTACTGAAGATATTCAGCCCAAGGACTCAATGTGAGAACTGACGTCCTTCACTTCCTCATTGGCTCTCCACAGCAGCAAGAGCATCACGGGCTGCCTGCCTCGCCTACCTTTGGTTGAATTGCTCCAGCGGTTGCCCTCGGAGTAATGAGACAGGGTCAGCAGGTTGACGCAGGAGGCGCCGGCCCCCGACCCGAAAACGGTGATGCGCAGAGGGTCACCCCCGAAAAAGGCGATGTTCTCGCTGGTCCAGCGAAGGGCCTGAATCAGATCCAGAAGCCCATAATTCCCCTTGGCAGCTTGGTCGCCTGTACTCAAAAACCCTGAAAGACAAAAACAGGGAAGCAAATGGAGGTGGCTTCAAAACCTCTGATTTCAGGCTAAGGAGCGACATTATTATGTAAGAAGTGAATATGCACTTTCAGGGCAACTTTGCATAACGCCACAGTTTTACTATACAGATACGTTATCTGACAGGTTTTTTGTCATTCCAATGAGACTACTAACAGTGCAAAATCGTATTGAACGACAGCATAAAATGTGCAGGGTGTTAGTGAAGGATCCTATTCAATATACAGGGTTTTATTGATCAGAGCATCAGATTAAACCCTGCCTTCCCTAATTCACTGATCACTCCAGAACATACCAAATCACCGGCCGGCTGCATTTCATTATTTTCGGCAATAAAATGCGAGTTACTGCCCAAAGTCAATTTTGTTTATGTCAAGTGTAATAAAATTCCTGAAATTCAATTTTAGAGTAGACACTGAAATATATTTATACTATAATACATATTTTAAGAATTAAAGGAAAACATGAATATATAACCTAGCTATGTATGTATATACGTTAATATTTTTATATGTATTCATATATTCACGTGCATCTTCGAAAACGGAACTGAGCCAGGAAGTGGAGTGTATAATTGCAGAAGGCATTTTAATGCTGTCATAAACACGCCTTCAGCCCAACAAAGCAACTCGCTATACGTGTAGTAAAAGGAACCAGCCCAGTGATCAAGTAATTTAAGGGGAACAAGCACCATAAAGACCTATAAAAGGAAAGAAGAATCACAAAGAAGAGGAGGCCGGAAGCATGTGCATAAAACACACCAGTGAATTTAAAGTCTGCCACACCAGATGCCTAAAGACCTGATTGGTTCAAATAGAGGGTTGCTGAAATCAGCACCAATAAGCTTTATCGTGCCTTGTGGGAAATATCTAAGTGACTGATTTGGGGTCTGAATCTGCCAATCACCATGCAGGTTATGATGGGGTTACGTTCCGATAGACGAAAATATCGTAAAGCGAAAATGCATTTTAATACAGTACACCTAACCTAACAAACATCACCGCCTGCCCTAGCCTACCTTAAACATGCTTAGAACACTTACATTAGCCTACAGATGAGCAAAATCATTAACACAAAGCCTATTTTAGATTAAAATGTTTAATATCTCATGTAGTTTATTGAATAATGTACTGAAAGTGAAAAACATTTACCCATCGTAAAGTCGAAACATTGTAACACAGACCATTATAACCTGGGGAGCGTCTGGACTAGTTCTAAGCAAATCAAAATAAATAGGAATCTCCTTTCCTGGTGCCTCTTGCATTTGGTTATTTTGCCAAAAAGCACAGGGGGCAGGCCAGAGTCCTATTGGCCTGATCTGGAGGTGGGCGGCCCTCTTAGGTTGACATAGATAAACTTTCAGGCAGAAGAGGGCATCCTGAAACAGGGTGACAGGGTGACAGTAGCAGTCGTATGACGTGATACGGACACCGCAGCCACTGCATGCACACACACACACACGCGCGCGCACACACATACGCAGTCATGTAATCATATCTTTTTTGGGACCGCTCATTAATTTTTATGGGAAAAATGCTAATGCAAACCCTAATGCGTAACTTAATGACAATCTTAACCAGCCCTAACCATAACCATAAGTAACCAAACAAAATACAAGAGTTTTTGCATATTTAGTTTTTTCATTGCAGTCACAGATTTTTATAAAATGGAGTTTTCCCCAAAAAACTAAATAAAACCGGTAATCACCACATTGTGGGGACATTTGGTCCCCACAAGGTAAGGCATACCTGGACCACACACACACGCACACACACACCGCCTACCTCGCTTCTGCAACGTTTCACAGCCGGCCCTGTCGTTTAAGCCAAGAAATTCTGCTTTGATGTCCACTTACCTCTGACGGGCAAAAACCGGCCCAAACAAATGGACTATGACTAACCGAATCAGTCACAAAGCTGGAAAGCTGACGGAAAGGTTACGCCTGCCTGGGAAATATTTTAGGAGGAGAAAACAGACCATTTACACTTTTATATTTTTGGATGTGTCTCCCGTTACGTATTTTACATCCCAAAATTGATTTCAGGATCGTCAAGTGGGGCGCCCCACTTATGGTTTTAAAGCGAATTCGGGTTCTGTCGTCCAGAGAACTCGAACACACTATGGGTCCGCAAGGCAGACGTGCATTAGAGTGTCGGCCACGTGTTTTCCTGCATACAAGCCAGCTCCCTTTCAGCAATCAGCGGAAGATCAATCCTTAAGCAAGAGCAATCGGAGCTGAATGGGGCTTAATTGTTTCAGCCGAGCAAGGCTCAGGTGGGGGGAAATTAAAAGGGCATGCAAGCATTTAAAAAAAAATGATTAAACAATTAAACTCCAGCTTGCAAACTGCTGTTTCACATGCAGGTGAAAGAGGAAACAGGTTTGTCTACAACCTGCAAGATTTGAGTCTGGTTACTGCCCATTGGATGATGAAGTGTTGCCAGAAAATAATGGAACCTTCACCAGTGGGATTTAACATCCCAAAATCTTATAAAAAACTGAATTGAACTGAAATTGGAAAATTGAAAAAAAAAGAGAGAATCTAATTCCTTGAGACGAGAGAATTCAGATTTGCTTGTGTATGTCAGAAATGCAAGTGTTCCAAAGAAATTTTTATTTTGTCTGGGCTACGATGAATCGGCTTTGCTGACCTTGCATATTTAACTTCATTAATTGCTGGTTATTTGAACCTAAACATCTTGGTATCCGGGATCGAAGTAAAACTCTTCTTTCCGGCTAATTAATTTCAAACTTCACCTCCCTAAGCTCCTCGTACCTACCCCGAGGAAAGAGATCACGCAGACTGATTTGCAAATTTGTTTCCGTCTGCTGTCGACCCCTTTCACCCATGAGTTCCGGTACGGTCGACGTAAATCAGCCGCACCCCACTGGCAACTTCATAGTCAAGTTAAGCCACCAATCGCCATAGCTAAGGCCCAACCAGGTGGCATGACATGCTGCCGTCTGGCAAATCTGTTTGCGTTTGTCGGGTAAAACCTCTGGATCCCCTGCACTCATTGGCACTGTGTCCTCTACTGTATATTACTCTCAGCGTTAAGCCGCTCGCTCAAAACTCGGAGCGAAATCAACATGCAAGAAAGAACAGGAAGTCGACCCCCGCTGAATGGAACTTCCCGCAGAGGCAGGCCATTCCATTCAGGGTTGGGGGGCAGATCGCTGTCCTCATCTTTCACATGCTAAAGAACCCCTATCACAGATTTAATATTTTTAATATTTTCAAATAATGCCACTTAGCATTTAAGTGTAAGGAATTTGGTATGATGATTGCATTAATTCTTCACCTTCTAAATGGGGTCACCCTTAATGAGCCTCCTCTCCTGTTGCTTTGGTTTAACCCAGAAATTTGTGTCTCTATAAATTATCTAAACTATGGCTGTATAACAACAACAACAACAACAGTGGCAAGGAAAAACTCCCTAGAAGGAAGAAACCTTGGGAGGGACCAGACTCAAAGGGGGAGCCCATCCTCCAGGGGCCGGCAGGGAGAATCAAATACAGTAAAATTACACAAAATAACAGCGGACTGTAACGAACAGCCCTGGTATTGATGTGGCTATGGGTTAGAGAGGGTTTAGAAACGTTGAGAACTTAAAGGTTTCAGAAAGATGATGAGAGACAGGAAGCGGTTTTGTGCCGCCGCTTTCAAGGTGACCTTCTACCCTGACTTGTGAGTGCATGGTGACCAGCCGATCTTCACGAGCGTGAAGCTTCGCGGGGACGGAAGGCACGTCCAGCCGCATGGCTGTCTCGCTCGCGCTCAAAGGAGCCGCCACCCCCCCCCCCCGCTGACGCGCCATCCGTTCATCTGCGTGTCCATCTGTCCGCTCATCTGCCCCCTCCGTCCATCCAGCACCTCAGCGACCGCTCGTGGGAGTGGGCTTCCGGAGAGGCGGAGTCGGTCCCGGCCATGGGATGCCCCGGATATGACATCACTGGGCCCTGACAGCCCGCTTGACTAAACTTTAATTGGACATGCATGTTATTAAGGGAAAATTGGGTGTGGAGTGTGGAACCTGGGACCGGGGGGTGCGTACAGTGATCAACAATCATGAAAATATTAGCTACAGATAATTTGAAGGCAGCTGACGATACTTCAATATAACCGTGTTTTTAAAACAAAAGGTTTTATCTGAAGTTTTCAAAACCAGACATGTGGACATGACATCACTCAGTCCCACAGTCCATGCAGGCAGACATGCATGTGCACACACACATAGGTTTTTAATACATCTTTGTGGGGACTCTCCATTCATTTCTTTGTGGTAATTCTCTAATCCCAGCAATGACATTAACCCCTACCCAGCACTAACCATAACCATAAGTAATCATTATTAGCTTTTTCATCAGACTCACAGATTTTTTTATAAAACTGTTTGTTTCCTTGTGGCAACTGAAAAAATGTTCCCCATAACATTAAAATGACAGGTTTTTATCACATTTTGGCCCCACAATTTAATCTATATATAACCCCCCCTCCCATAACCATTCATAGGTCCCTCAGTCCCATGAACTGCATGCCTTCTAACACATAAAAGGAAATCAAACACACTTTCATGGACACACTCTCTCCAGGTAAGCTCACTTCTTCCTTTCATGCAATATTAGCATGAACATCCCTGCATTTTGATAACAGAAAAGGCATTACGTCTATGGGAGCCCTTTATCTAAGTAAGCGCTTATCGCTGGAGCCCAAACAAACACAAGGGGACTGCTCTCCGAGTGTCGTGTATTTTAATGACTTTTTCTTTCAGCAAAGTAAATACATCGGATTAATCTCAATTTTGCCCGAAGGACGGCGAGGAGCAGCAAGCGACTGGAAGGACAATAAGCACTCTGTGTGTGCCTGACAACTTTCAAAGACACATTATCCTCCGTGACATCAACTGGCAGGACCCTGAGAAAATAAATAAAAAACCCTTTTTAATCATTTGGCCACCCCTGGCTCTACAAAACGCTACATGGGCGTAACACATGGTCGCTTATTCGCTAGCTGTGTCTGCTTCCGCACGCAGCTGTAAACAATGATCCTTTCACGACACGTCTCTCTGAATATTTACAGTGATTGAGCAGCGATTCATTCACATCTCCCATGGCAGCCACCGTCTCAAAAGCCCTTTCAGCCAGGCACAATGCATTGTCCTGCTGGAAATGAATATGTACTGTAATAAGTGCTGTTTGCGTCAAAAGCGATTGAGGTTTCCTTGCTGACGGATTCGCTAGGCCCTGCCGATCCAGCCCAACAGTCAATAATCTCGGTGGTCGAAAAAAAAAAAAGCGTTGATGTAACTCATGACCAATCAGGAAGAGTGCTTATCATTTCTCATTAAACACGATCTCAATTATATCTAGCTATGTTGTAAAGTGTAAAACATGCCTGCAACACTGCCCCCACTGGTCACCCATGTTATTGTGGCCTCTTTAATAACCTGCACAAACACACATTTTTTACCCTTCAGCTTTGTGTGTTTCCCTAAGATAAACATGTAATGACTGCTTATTACTAGAATAAAGGTTACTGATGTAATTAACGTACTTGTAATTAATATAGAAAAGTTGCTCGGTGTGACTCTCCAATGTGCACTGGTATAAAAGTCATTAATGTTTGCCCCCCGGTGGGGAACGTGGAGAAGGATGTAATAAACTCTGTCCCCGGTGCTATCCTAACTGCAACACCACATGAGACACAAAATCGCCGCTCATATTTGCGGGAGATATTTCGTGTCAAAATGAAGACAAAATGCGGGTTAAGGAAACTCGGGTCTTGCGCAATCTGTCCCCCAGTGCACATTCCTGGGAAGAGCTGTAACTAGTTGTTTTATTAGCAGTACTCCCATTCCGGCTAACCTCCATTTAGTGCACGAGTTAATGGAGCTGGATTCAATCAAGAGAATAACCCCATTGCACACATCCACAGCAGACAGCATGGCGGTTAGGGGCGCAGGCTTATAGCCAGAATGGTATTGGTTCAAATCCCATAAGACCTGCTTATATGTTCTCAAGAAAGGTGCTTAACCTCAGCAATATCCAGGGTAAGTGGCTTTGGAGTCAGCTAAGCAGTATCAGCGACGATAAAAGATGCATACTGTGAGGAAAACGACTAGGAAGTATTCATTCAAACAGGCGGATAGAGCCGTGGGTGGATTATGATAGGAAGGTCATTGGGTCAAATCCTGCGGTCGGCAG
Organism: Hyperopisus bebe; assembly: GCA_026777045.1. Taxonomy (NCBI): domain Eukaryota; kingdom Metazoa; phylum Chordata; class Actinopteri; order Osteoglossiformes; family Mormyridae; genus Hyperopisus; species Hyperopisus bebe. The sequence continues at coordinate 10,563,083 of JAODJW010000043.1, forward strand.
AGTGATTTTACCGTTGGGCCCTTGAGTGAGTCCCTTAACCTCAATTACTCCAAGGACTGTCTGACCCCTCTTTCTTGAAATAAAATATTATTGCAAAGACCACATTCAAATTTGGAATCAAAGTGGTCTAAAAACAGCTGCTAGCTAACCAATCCGACACAGTCTGAAGTTGGGGGAAAGAATTCCGTGGAAGCTTGCAGCGTATGTTCTTGCAGAGCATATGTTCTAAAAGGACTCAGGCTTCTGAGGGCCATCTTGGCAAAAGATTAAAAAACAAAGCATTAAAGAAAGCCAGACAAACAAGCGGGAAAGCAGCTCTTAAACATCCCAGTTTCTTTTTTTTTTTTGAGGGGGGGGCTGAATTTCCATGCCAAATATCCTCCTATGACAAAGTGGTTTTGGAGAAGTTTAAAAATAAGCCCATTAGGAACAGTAACGCCTGTTGAAGAAGACACACTGTCAAACAGCAAAAAGAACAAACATGTACAGATCATTAAGGTGACATCATCCATATGACGTCATTCACGCAGCACATGTACAGAACATTAAGATGACATCATCCATATGATGTCATTCACGCAGTTCGCGCCACAGTGCTGTAAGAACCTGTGCAGTGAGATGGGAATCGCAACAACGCTCTGAAACGTGCATTACTCTAATTATGTGTTCTTTCAAATTAAATATGATTCAATTAGACTTAAGTACTGTAATTACAATATCCTTTGCCATTTATTTAAACTGTTGTGCATTTTAAATGGCACATTTTCCCTTAATAACATGCATGTCCAATTAAAGTTTAGTCGAGCGGGATGTTGTATCTGAACACAGTGAGACCTGCTGATTCTGCATTAACAAGCAGAGCAGGAGGTGGCTACCAAAATGCACAGCACTGGATAATGAATCGATGCTATTTTGACAGACGCTGTTGCTGTAATACCAACAGTTACTATTAAGAAAACCATCAAAAATGATATTATTCAATTTATTTATTGACTTGTTTCAGCACTATTTAAGCCGGTGATAAAATGCCAGCACGTAATTACCCGTTTACACATGTGCTTTTTTTGCTGTGTGACACATTTAAATAATGAATAAGCAGGTTTGTTCTTTTTAATGACACATTTGCATCATAGGCCGGGAAAAAATAACATCCATGTTTTTATAAAGGTGTAAATCGACAGAGCTGTTAAAACGCCAGTGCTAAAAATTCAATGTGAGTCAGCTATAGTAATCTTTACATCATGACTAAGTATGCCAGGTGGTTTATCCTGTTGTTGAGCAGATATGTTCTAAAAGTCCCAGATAGTTTCCATAGTTAATAATAAATATGTTTATATAGCAGAGACATGGTGGCTTAGTGACTAATACTGAAGTCCTGCACCTGCACCTTTCTGCTCTTCCATTCAGTCCAAGAACATGATTAGGTGACTAAAATACTTCCTTGGAGAGGCTCTCGGCTACTGTAACTTTGTATCATGCAATTTAGGGGAGATGTTTATACGGGGAACATTATAAGCGTACCATTATCCACTAAACAAACAGATACATTTATGCTAAGTAAAATAGCTATACAGTATGTTTATGTAATTGTGACTGCATTTGTGTTCTAACTCGTAAAGGTGTGCTTCTTGAGATCACGTCCGCAGGCACCATCGCCTGCCAACTCGGCAAACCCCACAGGAATGCGATCATGTTGTTTAACGGGGGCACCCAGGTGTTACGTGTCTCTGGCATCATCGCGGCAATTAAAAACGGGATTTCCACAGTAAGATACCACATCGCCTCGTTGCCAAAGCCTGGGATTGGAAGCCAGGTGGTTTTCGAGCTAAAATTGACCAAAGTTTCGATCATCTGAATGGGGCCGAAAAACCACCGTGATCAATATGCACCAGAATATCCACCGGCACAAGCTAAATACGGAATATTGTCGTCGTTTTGTCCATCGCTAAATGTACGCAAAATAAGACAGTGGATATTACAACAAACGAAAGCATGAGAAGAGAACTGAGAAACAGTGACTAACTAACACGTCAATTATTACAAAATAACATCTCCATTCCCTCACAGTTTCCATAAAACTTGTGTCTCATGTCCAGTGGCAGTTCTAGACCATTTCAACTGGGCAGGGGGGCAGACTGGGGCCAGTTGTTCTGTTAGGGGGGGCAGATGCATTTGACCTTAATGTCCGCCAAGTATTACTTACACTAGATTGCCAGCATTAAGAAGCAAAAGACAATTTTGAAAACTGATGTTATTTATGCAGTGCTTTGCAGTTACTTTTTACAGTTTTTAACACATATCTAACTTATTTCTTATTTCTTATTCAGACTGTCGCGCTTCCACAAGCTCGATTATGTTTTCTTTCAGTAACTTTTCACCAGCCGAAGCGACTCGACCTCCCAGTGCACCCAGAAAATAAGCTTACATTTGCGTTTTCGTTTGCTCCCTGCGTACAAAATTTTAGTCCACATATATAAATGTAGATAATAATACATCTATTTCAGACCCAAGTAGCATATATATTTAAGCAGGGGTGGAGGGGGGGGGGCATGCATGTGGTCACAGGGCCACTGGCTCATAGGGGTTTTACTTACACAAAAATATGTTCTGAGCGCAGGACAAAAAATTATTGGTTCAGAGAGATAACCAATCAAATTGCATAGGAGGTGGGTCCAAGCAACTAGAGGAGGCGGAACCAACAAATGAAGTGTCTTGGTCCCACTTCCTCTATTTGCTAGTTGAACTAGTTATTTTTCATTCTGCCCTCAGAACATTTTTGTGTAAGCACTCCCACAAGCCAGGGGGTACTGCCCCCCTCCCCCCAGAAACACCCCCGTTCATCCTGTTTGAAATGCGCACAATGTTGGCTGTTTCTCAGCCTGAAATGCTAACTGACTAACCGTCCAATTGCATTATGGGAGCAGAACGGACGGCGTGGCAGCGGAGGCAAGCCGGCGAAGACAGAAGGCCAGCGAGACGGGGCGCTGGAAAAAAATACTTAAAGACCGGTACATATTAAAGATTAAATATTAATAATGATCCTGCGGCTCCCCAGGGAGTGTCCGACTCACACCCTTTTCCTGACAGGTGTGGGGAGTAACTTTTAAACACTGGCAGCTGCATCCTGCGGGCAGAGTCTCCCTAATGAACCCCGACGGCTCGGGGAAAATGTCGCGGCCGGACACTGCACCGCATCCCGCCTGCACGGAAAACAGTTTGTTTGAAGATGTTTTCATCTGCATATTAATTCTCTGGCAGTATAAAGAAAGGTCACACTGCAGCACTGCAGGCAGGGGGGCGGGCATAAGAAAGGACAGGGAAGAATAATAAAATAATAATAATTAAAAAAAAATAAAAAATAAAAAAAAGACCTTCACCATTAATCAAAATGCAGCAGGTTGTTGTTTTTTTACTTTGTCAGAAATATTCAGTTTATAAAATTAAAAGTGAGCTGATGTACTAAGCATTAAATTTAATGCTCTTCTCGATAACCAGTGTTTTCACTGGACACACTAGCAGGATTAAGATATATTACATAAAATGAGCTCATACACAGTAAGCTTACTGCACTGGTTTAGTTGGCAGCACTGCTTTTTCCTCCCATGGTTCCCAGGTCTCCTCTAGCATTCCTGCTGTCCTTCCCCAGTCCAAAAACACGCAATAAGCTGAAATAGTGTCTCTAGTTTGCTCTTATTGTGCAAATGAGCGTGTGCTCTGGGATGGACTGGCGTCCTGTCAAGGATGTTGTAAAGTCTCATGTTTTGACATAGACTATGAATTATTTAACTGGGAATGAGATTTAATGTGTCATAATTATAATTAATCTTATGATTATGAGACAGGCAGGTAGGACAGGATGGCTGTCAGTGTTGAGGCATTTGTCCTAAGGAGCGCATCGTTCCTTGAGCATGTGATGGGTTTGGCCCATCAGTGCACCGCATACAAGTTTCCTATTTGAGTGGAGTTTCAGAGTCCCCCTCTGATTGGAGCTGGCCTGCCCATCACTCGTCTAATTTGAGAAGTCGGGGGCGGGGGGGGGGTCTGGTTGTGCATCTTGGGTTGAAAATAGGCGACACTGGGACCCCATGGAGGTGTAATGGAAGGACCAGATAAGCAGGCTTTAAATAAAGCTACGTCAGAATGTTCCTCCCAGGACCATCCGGCTGAATCGCCGTCTGAGGGAACGGTGTTCACTCGCACAAGTTTAGCATCGCTTTTGCCGAGGGACATGATGCAACTGGTCTAGGACTTTTGGCTGTTAGCAAAACTTTGTTACCAGGGTGTCTCCTTTTATGGAGGCGTCAGCCCTCCAATCAGTTCAGAGCCTCAATTTACAATGAAATGGGATTCGCCACAGGAGAGAGAGGCGGGGCAGTCCCAGGGTCATATATAGAACAAGCACAGGTCAGCAGACAGGTGTGTCAGTCATACAGCCAAATAAGACCAAAACTAGGAGAAGGTGGAATAATAGAAAATTTAAGCAATGCCTTTCAATATCTACAGAAGATGGAAATAAGGCGCTGCGCCTATTCAACAGTCATTGGTATTAATCTGCTGGGAAAACTGCAGATATTTCCACAGGAGGTGAACTCATTTCCATCTCTGTGATCCAGGAAGGAGTCTATTAGATGGTACAACGGCAGCTCAGAGATGGAAAATTGCTGTAGAAAACTTTTTACATATATTTCCTCACCCGTTTCACAGCGTCAGAGCTAAACGTGCTGGAATCAAAAGGGAAAATTGGCTATCAATATTACAACGAAAATCTGATCAGAAGGTAATTCTTAATTCATGAGCAGTATCATGACAGGTGCATAGCGAGCAACACCCCAGAGTACAGAAACTCTAAGGGTTTACTGCGAGGTGATCCATTGGTTCATGAAATAGCTAGCACATTGAGATGTGAACTTAGTTGTTTTGAGTAAGGATGTGGATATGGGGCCCAATGGAGATGTGTTCTTGTGGGGTAGTAAGCGGACTAATGGTTAAGGATGAGGACTGAAGGTTCCAGGAGGCCTCCAGTGTTTAATGTAAAATATAAATATAATGCAGGTCACATCAGCTCAGAGAGTAGGCCTTCCTTCAGAACGTTTCTTATTCTATTTTATTCTATTCCTATTTTACTAAGAGTTTCTGTAAGAACTGCTCTGTGTAGGATGACCAGCAGAGACACGTGACGCAGGGACGGGAAGGAAGGACTTCGGTAGGTGACAGAATAGTGATATTTTATCCATCTCCCTGAGGAAATTGCATTTTCGCCTATCCCATCATGCTCTCCAAGAGAAACACAGACATATACAGCTGAGAGAAAATTGGGGTGTGTGTGGGAGGGGGGGGGTCACGGCACAGGGCCAGCCAGTGTTTAGCGACTGGGGTCAAGGGTCTTTACTCGAGGGGCCGACGGTGAAGTCACTAATAAAGCCACAAGATTCGAACCAACAACGATCCGATCGCAGCCACAGAGTCTTACCCCGCTAAGCCACACACCTCAAGAAGAACGGCAATGAGGGGGAGGGAAAACATGACTGTTGCGTCTGCATCAGGACAAGAGAGGAGAGAAGATTCAAAATGGCTGTCTGGTCTTGGGAAGTGCTACGACTGGGTGTTGGTTTGGGTATTGGGGTGTGGGTGTGTGTTCTGGAGCCTGAGAAATTGACATAAATGGACATTATATAGCTGGGCATGAGAGAAGTGGGTGAAGGGGCTTGATGACGTGCCTAATGTTGCCCCATTCTGGAACATACAAACCACGACTGTCTTGTATAACAAGTTCGTCTGTAGTACAAGTAGACTACATGTACAATTTTGATCACAAGAAATGGCTGTTTTTGTCAAGCTTCTTTTAAAATGTTACTCTTTATTGGTTCTAGTATATACTGTCCGCATCAATTTTTACCGTCCTGTACTTTGACATCTTCTAAAAGGAAAAGAGTTACTTAGGAGAAAATCTGAAGGGCAAGAATGAGACGCCACGTGACAGGAAAAGCGTTTCCACAATAGGAAGTGGCACCACAGAAGCCAGAGCTGTTAACTGTGCCCGGCAGCTGAAATGTCTTGAGTATCAAGACCTGAGGAATCTGCTTCTTTGGGAAGCAGAAGCCCCCGGCATCAGCCAGAAGGTGTACCAATCCACCCTTCTGCTAGCACGGACCAGGACGGGCGATGTCTTCCAATATCGATGAAAGCCTCCCATTTAAACCAGCTTAATGTCCAAAAAAAATGACGTCCTTCCAAATTTAAACAGGAGGCTTTGCCTATCTTCCATATATTAATGTCAGCAACGCAGTTACTACTCAAATCAAAAGCAGAACATATCTGGCAAGGATTGAAAGTTTCATACCTAAAACACACTGAGTGCCTCTCAATTCCGTGACTCTGACATTAGCTAATATAGCAATGCTTACCGTGATTAATACCAACACTTCCCACATAAGACGTCTTTAAAAATACTCTTTCGTTATACAATTGATCAGTTAGACGCCTGTAGGTGAAAATACATCAGAACCGAAACTGGCAACTGAAAATATGTTGCAAGTTAATATCTTTATTGCTGATTACATTACTGCCTGCAAACCCTTAATTACAGGTCAGTGAAGGCGGAATATGCTTTCACTTTAAAACATCGGACAGAAATCCAATGTTAATGGCTAAAAGTCTGCAGAGGTTATTAGCTAATTCATCAGTCCCGCTCTGTGCAAGATGGTGTGCCGTGTGCACGCGTGTGTTTGTAAATATATTTGCTTTACATCATATAACCCATAAATGGCAGTGAGCAATCCTTTATGCCCCATTTGTTTGGAGTCAAAACTTTCTGCTCCAGGGAAAATTGGTTCCTACACATACATGCCAGTGTGCTTCATATATTTGACTCAGTTTTAGAGGTTTAACTATCTTACCTATATGTATTTATGACATAACTATAATTATGATTCTGATTATTAAACAGTCATGACTATTCCTGTGAACTATGTACTATACACAAAAAATATATTGGTAACCAAGAAATATAATTTTATGATTGATTTCTATTTGTGTTCTTGATGAATTCCTATATTTAGAAGCAAGTTGTTTATTACAATATTTGCCTGCTTCAGAAAGCAATCAAAAGTCTGAAATGAAACGAAGACTTTTTTTCTCTCCTCCCACTGCAAACATTGCACTTCCTGTAATGTTAAAATTTCAGTTTCATAAGCTGGAAACAGTGGGTGCCAGCACAAATTTGATATAGAGATATATAAATATAGATGTTGTTTAGACATTCAGACACAGAGCCAATGGCCTTGAGACATATGAAAGAAATACCCAAAACAAACCAATGTAACTGACAGAATGTATGCAATGTCTCTTTCTGAAAGAACCTTGCGGGAGAAGGAAAACGACGTACAGACCAATAACGCAGCTGACAGCGCGACCAAAAAAAAGCATCAGGTTACAGTAGTTTTGACAACAGCTACAGGTAACGAAAGGGGCCACTCAGAACAACAGACTGTCAGTTAAGCACTCGAGTAGGAGGGACACAATTATCACACTTTTAACGGGGTCAAGTGATTCAGATGAAAACAGGGAACATGAGACAGGTGGAGAGAGCATCAATGCCACAGAGATATTACAAGAGAAGGTAATAGTCCGTTATTCCACTATTAGATTTACACCACAGTTGTCACTGAGCGTGACAAGATCTTTGTTGTTACGAGGACGGCGACAATCACGTCGTGACGGGATCCGTTCCTCAAGCGTGTGACTTTCATCCTGCATCGGTGACAGGCCCGCTCGGAGCAGACCCTTGGTGGAGGTGCAAACACGACTGCCTGCTCGTCCTTTTTCGTTTCAGTGAGCAGCGGGAACAAGCATTGAAGCCCATATTCTGATCCGGCCCCCCGAGATTCTCCAGCCCATATGTTTGTTGTTCAAGGTGAACTACTCAAAGTTTATATATAAAAAGACATTATCTATAAATGATCTACAAATTTCGTGGACTGCTTTTCCTTTGGATTTAATTCATACACAACAAAATATTTTTGTTATTATAGTTATATTCAGTATGAAGTGATCACTAGAGTACTATAAATTTCTGTAATTAACAATTAATTACTTAGAATACCTAATGAATATAAACTTATTTTTGCTTTATTTCATGCTTAATATACTGCAGTAGCAAATAATCTCATCGTAAATTTAGTACTTCTGTGTAACGTACCTCTTTCGCTGGTCCAAAGTTGCATCTCCAGCACCAAGCCCTTATTCTCTATGCTGTTTCTCAATGATGCTATTGCCGTTACCATAGCTACAAATGATCTTCTAGGTTAAAGGCACTTCTGCAATCTACAAATGATTAAGACAATTAAATTATCCACTGATGTTTCCAAACCGATCCATCACTTTGACACATTTCATTATTTATTTTTTTAGCACACTGACTGATTTAGTGGAAGCAAGCACTTTCCCTTATCGATTACACGGTACATGCATTCTATGGTTCTTGTGAGCATGACACTTGTGACCTTTGGGATATGAACATGCTATCATATGTGCAACATAACAAGCTGTAATAGTATTGATTGCATGATAAGCGGTTACAGAAGTTGGATGGATGGGATAGTATTGATTGCTCAACCCACAGAAAAACCAAACCAAAAAAGTGACTCGTATAACCGTGATCTTTACCTAGGACAAGGTTAAGTTATCACCGCGGATTAAATCTAGCCAGCAACCAAACCTCCTGGCTCCTTATTCCTTCACTGAGGAGTCAAAATGCTCAATCTAAGCTCTCAAAATCTGCACTGGGACTGATTGACCTTATTGCACAGACAATCACAAGCTTAAACCTACAAGGAATTTGTCAGCCGAGATCCAAACGCACTGAACTAGAGTTTCCTCCATGCAGAGATGGTATTCCAACTTTCGCTTCTCATACTGAAATGTCTCCGACGATATACTCTATATCCAAAAACAAACTGCTGAACTAAGGGCAATGGAAGTGAATAAAGGATTACAATTAATATTCATAACAAATATATAAGATGCATCCTTCCTTTCTTTCAAATAGCAACAGCAGTTGCTTAAGAAGTACGTCAAGAGGTCTTCAATTGCATTATTGGCTGGATCATTAAAAAGAAAATTGCATTTTTTTTTTCTAAGTGGAAACAGAGAAGGCAGGAAAACAAGCGCACACCTGTCTAATAACGTGAGGAATCAATATGTCGACTCTAGGGGGGTTTCCCCGTAATCTCATCTTGCTCTGCTCTGAACCATAATTTCTCGCTGTGCTCGTAATGCTCGGAGGAACGGAAACAACTCAATCAAAGTCAGAAAACAAAAGGATTAGATCAAAAACAACTGCGGTGGAACTTTTTAATGGCAACATCTGCAGAGGTGCGAATATATCTCAGATGTATTTATGTCAGAATATCAGCCTTTATTATTATCGCAAACTTTAATAGATTTAAAAATTTTATAAATCAAACCTGCAGCGGTTTGACCTTCTCCCAAAAGCAGTAAAAACATGAAATATACTCCGAGTAATACAATATTCATTTAATGTCAGAAGTTGTGCCCATTATCATGATAATTTGGTTGCAGTTTGGTTGGCTAAAATTCAATACGACCGTGGTGTTCCTGAAAACAAATTTTCAGATTTTGTCACAAATTTACACCTGGGGACACTTTTTGTTGTCAGATGTTCCCAAATGTAAAAGGTGTTTATTGTTTTATTTCGGCTTGACAGGACGACACTCAGATGAAGCTGTAGATAACCAACTTGATTTGTTTGTGAAACACAGACGCAACAAAGAACTATTTTACAGAGGCGTTTTTTTTTTTGTGTTGCACCAACCTCATACCCAGCTAACAACAGATGTTGGCTCCACAGAAGATACCTATTCCCAGCTGTTCCAGGCATGATATGGCAAAGTTAAACTGAAGACCAAAGAGCTCTGACA
>JAODJW010000043.1:10595158-10618208 GCA_026777045.1 Hyperopisus bebe
TTTATACTAATAATGACTTTTGGACGTCATACAAAGCCTCATTAATATTTTAGCCATACTACTAAACTGCTTAAATTATGGACGTATTGCCAAATGTTGCATCTGTCATCTGAAGCCCTAGTGATTATCGCACATGCGCGATATTATATCGATATGATATCGCCCAGTCCTAACGCAGCCGTTAGCGTCCCAGAGGAAACAGGCCCGATTTTTACATCGAGGCTGTGCAACGTCGTCACGAATCGCACGGCATCGTACAAAGTCGACTAACAAAATGTCTACCCCCCTAAAAAAAACTGCGATCTCCGATGCAGCCGGATAATTAACAGGTGATAAGACTGACCTCTTTCTCCCGAGTGCATCGCATATCAGGCTGCGGTGGTGACACTTTCAGTTGGCATAAGCACTCCTCAATCCGTAATGGATTCCAGAGGGTTTCACCAACCACGACGCCCGCCGGCACACTGATGCAAATATCTGCATCTGCTCTCTGAGGGTAAAGATTATAATCTTGCTCCTGCTCTTTTTAAATTACAGGCTTTGTCGATATAACAATTGGCCTGGTGTTTTCATTCTCTCCGGCGAGGCAGAGTGGAGATATTCGCTATAAATAAGTATGGGGGGACGGACTGCTGGGCCGGCACCATCCTTCATACGGGAGTCGTTATACATCCAGGCGCGATAAAAATGACAAACAACAGCCGGTCGCCTCATCATTTCTCGGGATCCCTTATAACCATGATTGTCATGGTGTGGGGAGAGATTGATTTGGCTTCTCCAGAAGCACTTCCCAGCTCCCCTTCCAGACGGGACGGGCATCTGCAGACCTGGGGCTCACTGCGGGCACGGATAACTGGAATCCACCATCCGCATGCCCACTTGCAGCCACACATTTTTCACGCCGCCACTGACGGTCCGTTCTCAACCCACAGTAACTTATGACGTCTCTTTTTTCCTTTTTTAAACCGCCTGAAAGCCTCAACAAATAGCATCAGGGTTCAATTATTATTACGTAAGTCTGGGGTCTCCCCGCAAACTGAGCACCATTAATTAAGTTGCCCCACTGAATTTTAACAGGTGCTACACCTGAGGGCAATTTCCTCCACAGGAGGGTTTATAGCCCAGGCGCTAAAATGCTCCCTCTTACCCGCTGATGGCTTTGCTCAGGCAAATGGGATGCTCAGTTCCATAAGTTCAGTATTAACGCTCACTCAGGTTTTACTCTCCAACCAAACATTCATTAACTATTCATTTAACCTTTCTGCCAGCGAGAGCCCAATGAACAAATATCCCGAATGCCAAAAATACAGCAGTCACCCTCAGGAGAATGGTACAACACTCTCTCCGAAATGCTGCTATTTGTTTAACATTTAACACGATTGTACGCTGACGTTTGTTTATGGACCTCTTCGTTATCCTGGGTTACTGTCGAGGCCCCTTGTCCCAAAAGGAACCTGGATGCACGTTTAGGTTCTAAACAAGGGACTCCTTTGAAAGTCATCGCGTCGATGTCCATTAACGAGAACGAGAAAAGCTACAGGAATGAAATAACATCACCTTGACCCGGAGAAAAAACACTAAACTACTAAACAGAAAGCAATAGGATTTGGTATTAAAAATAGACATGTGATATTACTAATAAATTGCTTTTACTATGCACTAATCTGTATATTCATTTATAATGAGCACTTATTCAGCTATAACACAATAAGTATGAATTTGCCGGGACGTGATGCAGTATTATTGGCCGTGATGTAACCGTTTCCATGAGAGGGCACCCACACACAGGTATACAAGCGAATTCTAAGGATGGGTTTGGAGACACCAGTTCCCTTGAACTGCATGTATTTAGGTTGTTGGAGGACACTGGAGTACCAGGGAGAAACTCTTTCGAACAAAGGGAGACCATGAAACTGCCACACTCTCACAAAGCTGGGCCAGCATGAGTCATGCGAAGCTGACTGTGACATCACTCAAGGCACAAGGAGAGTCACCCATGCAGAATAGAAATATTTGGTAACACTTTCACTGAATGCCATGCATATAAGAATCTATGAACACATTCATTAAAATGCATTCATAAAGCATTCTAAGCCTACCTATAAATATTTATTAAAAGGCATAACACATTACAGCCATGTGTATTATGCATTATCAATGGTTTATGAAACTTTCACCTATGATGCACTAGAGAAACCTTCATAATGCAGTACAGAGGAACCTTAATTCTTTAATTAATAATAATTTATAAGGCATTATAAAGGTCTCTATAGTGCATTATACAGTAGATGAGAGTTTCATTGGACCATATGAAGTATTATAATTGACACTATGATGCCTTATGACTGTCAATGGTGTAATGCTTTATTAATTCTTATACCGACCGTTATAATGCATTATAACATTTAAAGTAAAAGACTAAAATCTTTCTTATAATTATTACTCTGAACGATCCTCCCTGCTGAGACTCTTATTATTATGGGATGGATCACTCTTTAGGGATCCTTTAAGGTCATCAAGTAACTGTTGCATCATTTTTGTCAAAAACACAAATCATTCGAGTGCAGAAGTGGAATGTAATCCTCACTAATATAACCAAATTGCCACAGAAATGAAAATAAATTAGCCTGATATGCAAAAACAATGTTAAAGAAATTGGATTTTTTACAGTGCATTTAATCAGCCGCAAAATTAATTAATCCTGACAAAATGGCAGTGCTCGTATATGTTTCCACATAAATGAATTTCACACTACATCAGATGCGAGCCTCTCCTGTAAATTCAAATAAAAATCACTGCGACACGGACGCACACACTTAGTGTTAATACCGTCTCGGAATGAGATTAATGAAAGCATCACTGAGTAAACACACCTAGTTTTCTATCATCCTCCTCAAGGAGCGCAGGTAATGCGGTGATACCATCTGCACATTTATGCTGTAGGAGAAGACTTAGGACAATTTTTCAATGTTGTTAGCCAGAGCTAAGCTAAAAAAAACTTGTCTTGAAAAGCTCTATATAAATGTAATGTTCATTCATTCAGTCATTCATTCATTCTGGAGGCTCCAGCATTGTACCATGCAGAGTACCTTGGGTGAAGCTCTTCTCATCAAATGTGATGACATGTAGAAATGGACAAAAGCCCAGACCAGGATTTTGTTTCAACCAACCAGTTGAGTATGTAAAGTCACAGTCAGAGGGTACTCAACTGGTTGGTTGAAACAAAACCTTGGTCTGGATTTTTACTTTCTGGACCTGAAATATCCATCTCTGACAACATGTCAAAGGCCCAAAACTCCAACAGGGTGGCAACATGGACACCTCTACAGCTAGCAGACTCCACAGGGCCAACTCCCACTCCTACTGAGTCCAGAGGATAGATTTCAGCCATACAGGAGCTCTCCTAGCCTGCCAATCTCATTTCTGACACAAGCAGCAACTCGATTCATCACGTCACGCAACCCTGACTCGGATTTAAGGAGCTCAATAATGAAAGATACCTAGAGTAAAAATCACAAATGAAATTAATGCCATGCATTCCGTCAATGGCACAAACTTCAGTCCAAAACAATATCTGTCAGGCACTGTTGAACAAAACGTTTAGGGATCGTGTCATGATGTTAAATTTCACAGATGATATCAGCACGCAATTCAGACCTTCCTCTAAGGAACTGCAAATGGATTCTTACACACCTCATTTGAGGGGCTCTTTTTTTGGCTGCTAATGGAATATTGCCTTCTGTCTGACCACCCACCAGTTACTGTCTCCGGGCACATCCAGGGTCACGTCGGCTAAATTCAGCCCAGGGGGGGCGGAGCTTGCAAAATTTGTCCAATCGAGCAATGTATTGAAAAAAGATGCCTACAGACTGCACTGATTGTAGCTAATTGGAACAGTCGGAGGACTGGAACATTTGTGAAGGTTTCTAAGCTTTTTTTTTCTGGAATCAATCCAAGATGGACCCGCCTCTTTAGTTATGAGACTGAGAAGGAAGGGAAAAAAGTCACCAAACTTAAAAATAACTTCTGTCATTTGTTTGGAGGCTTCATGACAGGCTACAATGAAAAGTGCCACTAAAGAAAACACCCAGCCCTCATCACTGGGATCGAAACAAGAACATGTGACAGCCACCTGTTGGGGGATGTTGTGACCCCATCAACAAAACAGAACCACCCACTGGAAATTAAATCCACCAAACTGTTGGGTCCTGATTACCATTATAGTCCCCCGTATTGATCCAAATATGGATTAACACCATAAAGTGCCACAAAAACGACCCTTTGGATGAGGCTTGGCCAAAGACAGTTTCATACGATGATAGTCTCCGATGTTCTAAGGACCCAAACACATGCCCTGGACATCTGCCACCATTAATCATTCCGGTGCATAATGAGCCTCTGGATTCAACATGGCAAACCATTAATAAATCATCACAAGCGTAACACACCCTATACAGGTTATTATGCATGTAGCCATCATGTTGGCCAACACATAACGATTTATGGACAGTTCACAGAATCATGGGCTCATCTGAACGGAAAGTTTCTGAGCCTATTTGCTTTCACTCGACACATATTTTGTTTCAATCTCCCCGCGGCTCTGTGTCTACAGCAGAAACATACTGCTGCTTCAGGAACTTACAATGCGTGTGGGCTTCTCTTACTGCAATTTAGGGCATTACTAAGGTATTACTAAGGTATTACTACTGCGGATTAAGGGAGCAGACCCGGCTGTGGAATTGTGTTCCTCTGCTGCCTGCGTTCTCGAGAGCCGAGGGAAATACTCTCCTTTAATTTCTCTGATTTGCAGGCCTCCGTAAATGCTGGGTTTCTCGAGAAACCGCTCCCAGTCTGTTACCGATAACCATAAAATGAGTTTGAAGCAGCTTTCACAGCCCCTGGATTTCAATGAACATCTTGCAATATTGTCTGGCTGTAAAGAAAAAATGGCATGATATATTCGGGGCAGATTCTTTTATTTTCAGGTAGGGAAGCCTGCAGATACTGAAAACTGTTTTATTCTTCATATTTATCTACTGGTGTGGGACATTCATACTACAATATTTTCTTTATCCGTATACACAGATACTGAAATATCTTAAAGGTTCAACAACAATATCCCTCATGTGACAAAAACCTGCCAAAAAAATTGATGATGTTTTAAATCCTTAAATTATGATACGAATCTGGATTTTCTACCCAGATGAGATTTTGTCTGATTCTGCAAAAAGGATGAAGCAATTTGCAGCGTGTTTTTGTATCTTAATAGGTGCCGACCATGACCATGTAGGGTTCCAGAACAACCGCCTTGCATTGTTTTATTCTGACTTTTGACCGAACCTTGCTGTATTCTCTGGGCATCTGGACAAGACACGTGAACATGCAATGATCCAGCTCCTGACAAGGTGCGGAACAAAAATGTGCACGTCCCAAGAATAAAAAAAAAAATGTGTCAGCACAGTCCATCACCTCGGGATAAATATAACCAACGTTGAGCAGAGAATACGACCAGCGATGCTACTGGGGAAAAAAATAAAAAATCACGCCTACATTCTGGCAACATATGGAACCGTGAGCGCAGGTGCCCCTAAGGGTCTATGGGATGGCAGAGACACGGCTGCCACTGGGTAACGGTTCGGTCGCCACCGGAAACAGCTGGGCGCGGAACGTTCTGAAGAATATCTCAGTCCTCTGAGAGCGCCGTCTGGCGTGAGAGCGAGAAGAAAAGGCTTGAAGTTTCTGAACAGAATTTCAAAGAAAATCCTGTTTCCCTCCCCTCCTTTTAAGGCTCCATACTCGGGAAGAAGAGCCACTTGGTAAAGGATTTACATTTGGTGAGGGATTTATGAGGTTCTTTACTCCTATACTCACATTTCAAAAGACGAAGCCAGGGAGGGAGGTCTTTAATGTGCAAACCGCTACCCTGTGCTTCCGGACGCACCCAGATTGTTGATCTAATTTGGGCCTCGGAGCTTCAAAAGAACACGTTATATCATGCAGGATATTATTAGCCAGACGAATCGGTGGATAATTAAGCCAGCATGCCCGGTAGCTCTGGAAGGATACTGTAATAGTTGCAGAACTCTTGCGGGAAGGTCTTCTCCAGATGTTTGTGTTCCTTCAGAAGTATTTACAATGAATGAGAAACACACTACCTAAGTGTGAAAGATGGGTCCGGGATTACATCAGTGGTTAAGAAATGGTTAGTTATGCTTAACTTCTAGTGTCATGAAAGTATCCATCCATCTTCCAGGAGGGTCGTGATGAGAGTAGAACCTACCACAGGACGCACATTCCTGGGGATGCCCTGGACAGGATGCCAGCCCATTGCAGGGCACATACAATGCGGGCAATTAATAGACACGAAATAATCTGGGTACATGTTTTAAAACAGCAAGAGGATGTTGGAGAACCTGGTGGAACCCATGGAACCAGAGTGATAACCTGCAAACTCTACACACAAAAAGCCAGAGTATTAATCTGTACCCCGAACCTAGAAGGGACAATAGTGCCACCCACAGAGCCACCAGATTTAAAATAAAAGGAACAGTAACTCTTTACCTGAAAAGATACTGTAATAGTATTAATAGTAATACTGTAATAATACTCTTACTTAATGTATTAATTAACTAGAAACTAAGTGTTAGTTACATACTGATCCCTCATTCGTTCATCATTAATCAAACATAAAGGTTTATGACTTCATGATTTGTACTTAAGTAGAAACCGAGTTACTAAGCTACTTGTGCCCCCTCAAGTAAAGTGTTACCAAGGAGACTAATAAAGTACAATAGTATGCTTAATGGATGTCATACCCAACAACTCGCATGCATTAGGCTCCAACTTCCACGTTCTTTGTTAAATATGAACAGACAGCTGTACTGAACATAAGCTGGGCAGACTGGCCTCAAGGGCTATAAGCAGATGCCTGTTATGGTCATTTCAAAGATCTGGAGGCTAAACTGTTCCAGACGACGGCTCGTAGACGCTGATAACCGACTGCAGTAATGATGCGCGTTACGTCTGACGGCACCAAAACTGACATTTGGTGTTTTATCTCCTCCCCCCCCTTCACAAATACAAGCAGGACTGTAAAACAGCAGACTGCGTTCTGTAGAGTTATTGGCCACCTAACACTGCCCAAGAAGATATCAGAAGCCGGGCCAAAAGGGACTTTAACTTCAGTCTACCGTTAAACATATGCCTGCCGTCGGATAATTAAGTGCAACGCCGTGTGAAAAAGAAGGTTTTATCAAGGTGCATCGGCTCCTCTTTTTCTCTTCAAATTGCTGATATTTTAATTAACGCTTATAATTATCTGCTGATAAGGGTGAATAACTCGCTGCTCATCCACAGGCATAGTCTTCTCTCGGCTGCCAATTTCGTCCGTGTAACGAATGGTGCTTTGCACCGAGGAACCTGCCACTCCGAGCACACGTCCTTTACTGTTTCTGGGCATCTTTGTCTTTCAGGCGGGTGTCGTTTTGACTGTGTGTAGTGACCGTCACTTAAAAACAGGTGCCTGGTACAAAGAAGCTAATATTAATAAAAAGCATGAAAAATACTTCTCTAAAAAGACTAACGTATAAAGCAGGATTTCCCAATTCTGGTCCTGGAGGGCTAGTCTGCACCAAAGTTTGCAGACTTCCCTGCTGAAACACACCTACTAAAGCTGGCAATTATCTGGTGAGCCGAGTGAGGTGCTTTTGAGCAGGGAAACCTGCAAACTGTGTCGCAGACTGGCCCTCTGGGTCTGGAATTGGGGAACCCTGGTATCAAGCACAACCCCATCCCAAAGGCGACAATGTCGGCTTTTTTTCTGTCTGAGAAGAAAAGCATACTTCATCCTTTTGAGTCGTCCTCTCAGCTCTTTTGTTTACAACACCGGCGGTATTCAGGATGGAATTACTTTATGTAACTAACAGTTAAGCATCATTCCGAGCCCAAAATGACCCACAAGCTCGTTAGTGTTGAATGTAGTGGTGTGGGGGGGGGGACAGGTGGCTTAAATGGGGGTCTCGTCCCCACCAGCCACCCTCGCACTTCACAGCAGCCGGGGTGAAGCGCTACTTCATTTCTGCTCCACACCCCAGCAGTTCCAGCTGCTGTCATTAGCTTAAAGGCTAACGCCCACCAAGGGGATTACAGCTTTACGAATCAAAAAAAAAAAAAAAAAAAATCACCAAAGGCTCCAAAGCTTCAGCCGCAGATTAACCCTTAACCTTTTTCGGAGGCAGTAACATAAATAAGCAAACATCGATAATAAGGATTTCGACAGTCATCTTCTCATCGTTTCTGGCTCATCGTCTTGAAGTAAAGACCTCCCGGGTCCGCCGACAAGGCCCCAACCCCAGAACATCAGCATCTCCGCCATAATCATCATCATAACCGTCATAATACGGTGAAAGGTACCAAAGCAATTAAAACAACAGCGGGAAAAAAAAAACAAAATGCTCCAACACCTCAAGGCGCCAAACCACAGGAGGCTGTTTTCCCATCCAGATGCAAGCAGGATTCAAACAGTCATCTGTAGCTCCATCATATAAATTAAATTCGTTACTCCAAAAGGTATACCACCTGCTGACAGGCGCTGTCAGCACACGGGGATGAGTAACAACTGTGCAGATTCAGAAATCGTATCCGACATCAGAAAGTCAGCCCCATCTGGAGGAACACACCTCGAGACATGGCTAAATAAGCACACCAGCTTGGAAACAAGGCTCTCTAAAATATAACACAGGCTATTATGACACTGACATAACATAAAAGAATGTGATTTTTTTCCCCCCTCTGTGACATTAAACACAGGTGTGTCCATGACTGCATGTCAGGCAGAGGAGAGGGTGACTGCAGTATTAGCTTCAGGTTCTTCATTTAAAGCACCAACCTTGAATGTTTATCTGATATTTTTAGGTGATATTTTGTTAAGGACACATCAGGCACATCTGAAAACTAAAATGTGGCCAGAATTATGGTGCAATCAAGGAAATTAGCCCCACTTTAAGCGATTAACCAAGAAGTCAAGAAGTCCCATGGTATGATTTTTAATTGATTTAAAATTACACAAAATGTATAGCACCCTGGAGACAGGAGTTAATGAGAATTTTAAAAACAAAAACATTTTGGAGGCACAACACAGGATAGGAGATAGCAGATATAGAGAATAACTGGTAATTCTTTACATTAACTGTCATAATGCATTTATAGAACATTCAGTGCACCTTCATAAAGCATTCATAGCACCTTCAGTGCACCTTCATAAAGCATTCATAGCACCTTCAGTGCACCTTCATAAAGCATTTATAGAACATTCAGTGCACCTTCATAAAGCATTCATAGAACATTCAGTGCACCTTCATAAAGCATTCATAGAACATTCATAAGCAGCTTGCAACTAGACCTTAACACAGTGTTTCGCAAACCAGTCCTCAGGGACCCCCAGATGGTCCAGATTTTTGCTCCCTCCCAACTCGCAAAAACATGGACCGTCTGGGGTCGTGAGCTGTCCGGGGGTCCCCAAGGACCGGTGGGAGAAACACGGCCTTAACAGCTTTAATACGCATTAATAACAAACATTATCTGACGATAACAAACATTATAATCATATAATGTTTACTCATGACAATTAAAGCTGTTAAGGCATGTTAGGATGCTATGTTATATTTAGGATGCTATGTTATATTCGTCTACTTGCTGCTTATGAATGTTCAATCGATGAATTACGAAGGTGCACCGAATGTTCTACGAATGCATTAAAAAGGCATTATGAAGGCACTGTTAATGTAAAATATTACTGAATAACCAATAATTTGCCTAATTGGGATTAGTTTTTGTTTGAGAAGGACTGTTAATTTTTGGAGAACTCATGGTGAAGTCACGAGTCTTAACCAGCTGCAGAAGCAGGTCGCGAGAAGAACTCAGTCAGATGTAGTTTAATTAAGGACTTGCCGACTGCACTCTTAACACACAAGGCACACGGCACTGATTAGCACGAGCAGCCGTTAATCCACGTTAATCCAGAAGTGAGCAGTGCAGAAACTCATATAGCACCGTAGTCTCAGATCCCCAAGTCTGGGTGTCAGATTCCTACCCCTGTCTCTCTAAGTGTGTGTCTATCTTGCATGTTACCCCTATGTTTAAAGGTCACTTCCTGTGAGTTTTAGTGATCTGTTGTTTTTTTCCCCTAATTTGCCCATTGTGCCCTGTGACGGACTGGCATCCCATCGGGCCGCCATACCCTCCAGGACCTCCAAAGCCATTTATGGAAAATAACTGAATAATACAGAAGTGCAGATTTTAATATCCCCATTTATGGCCGCAGTGCGAAAGTAGATGAACTTGTAAAGTAGCCATCGCAGCCTAGAATAGCAACTCGTCCATTAGGAACAGAATTACATCTTCAATTACAGCCTCCCCTCACGTCGGCCATTTTGTCAATACACCCGCCACTGCACATATCCACGGACGGCAGGGAGTACTTAACACTGTTAGCGTAAATGTACGTTGTAAGGTGACGCGAAATCGCCAAACAGGCTCTGCCATTTCGCATTTGATCCTGCCGCTGATAATGATTTATTATGGCTACACATTTCTTCATGGAGACTGATGCTCTATTGCTGTAATGCTAATTCATCACTCGCCTTTGTGGCTGACCCACATGCTAATGACAGAGAGGGCTGGAAAAAGAAAAATCCTAACTCTGTCCTACAAAATGCATCTTCCAGCAGAGCGATGAACGCAGCACCAACCTAAATATTTATAAAGAAACAATATCGATTTTTTTCCTGTGAAGGAGCTATTGACTCTATTTCCATTGCTGTAAGCGATCCTTCACAGATGCTAAGTTGCTAATCTCAAGGCTTAACACCAAACAACTGAATAAATGAATGCTGAAACAAACATTAACACATCTGAGTTGCATTAATGGATTCTGGTACAATAATTGAAAAGTGAAGAGTGTTAATTGACAGCCATTGATTTCTGTCACAGTGTGAAGGCACTGAAATGGACCTCTCTAACTGCAACACCACTGCACAGTACTCTGCCATATTAAATGTTTTAACTTAAACCTTCAAAGTGCATAATTAGTACTGGATGGTGCTGCTTGCTATTTGCAGAATAATCTTAAGAGTCCCAAGCCTGTTCTTTTATCTCGGCATAATTGTCAGATGATTTCCCTGTCAGCCCGCCTTGCCATTAATCACAGCCATATATGAGCAGTTAAACCTTAAATGAACTTTTTTTCATGCAAAGCTCCATTTCCCGAAAGGCTACGTGTTATTTTTAGCCGGTGTACTGCGACATTCGTTTGGGATTTTGTTTCAGTTACCAGGTATCCTTATCTGCAAGTCCATTTGAGTCTGGCCTGTCTGGTAGCATTTGGCAACCTGATTTCCCGGTTAGATATCATGGACAACCTTTCCCCCTCCTCCTCCTCACTTCGGGTGACTGTGTACATCGCTTTCGTTCGAGGTGATTACAGTTGCCGTCACTCACTTGAGTACAGCCAGCTGAGGCGTGCCGTTCCCAGTCTCACGCAGACGGAGGCTTTTATCGCCTCGACGTGGCCTCGCCCTAATCAGATTTATAAGGAATCCCCGATTTACAGTGGCCTTCTTACACCGTCCCACCAAGGGGATAAGCAAGATGAAAAAGAGGCAGGGCTTAAACAGCCGACAGCCCCATGCGAAGATCTGATTGGCCGTTTGTCAGCTGAGAAATTCAAGCTGTGACCACTAGGCTGTCGGCTTGGAGATGAGCCGCGGCCAAACATGCGAGAGACGGTATTTTTTTTCCGAGTGAAGGTCCATCTGAATCAATGCGAAGGTGCAAAAACAGCAGGTCAGAGACACTCTGGATAGAGGCGAATTGCTAAATAAGGCGTGAAATCATATGGAACACATAAATCAGGGGTTGTGTCACCGAAGGATCCCATTAACAGCTCTGGAGAAGAGACAGACATTGTCACGTATTACCTAATGCATGCTAAATCGTTTCTGATTATATAACCTATCTCCTATTGCATAGAGAAATCATCCTCTCCACAAACCCCCCTGTTGATGGCTCACAGACCTTCTCACAGGTGCTCACAGACCACTGCAAACTGTACAAATCCACTGCCAATCAAATATTCTAAAAGCTTACCCAGAGCAGCGGTCTAACTGACCAGACAGTGCTTTTCCACATCCCTTTACATGGTATACAGAACTGATTACTGTTGGACCAGGCTAAGACCCAGATTACAGCAGAGCTTAACATCACGTGATCTACTGCGGATCCAGCAACGAAACTTCCACCACTGGCCCTAACGGCAGCTACCCATTTTCATAAACTACATCCTCTTCAAATCAGCTCCATAGCATGTAGCATTATCCGTGCGTGTGGGTCAATGCTACATTGTTGAGGCCCTCACTGTATTATATCAGAATAATACTGACGCGTCAATGGGCCCCTGAACAAGGCCCTTAACCCCCAGCTGCAGGGGTGCCACATGCTAGTTAACACTGTGCTGCAAACCCCATGCCTCCTCACACCTGCCTGTGTGTCTCATTATTGCAAGACAGCATAGGCAAAGAGAAGCGTGCTAAGTGAACGTTTATACCTCAGCAAATGGCAAATAAAGGATTTCAACTAAATCTAATCCAGAGCATTGATGAGGGTGCTCAGTGAGATGGTTATTAGGTCATTATAATTACAGTAATAAGTGTAATATTACATCTAATAAGTCACATGTCGAAAGCCAGGGTGCATCCTGGGTAGGATCTCAACCAGCTGCTGGGTGCTGTGCACCTTCACAAGCCAAAGACTATTTTGAGCTTCTGATACAACTGCATTGTGGGAATGAGGCAGAGTAGCCAGGGGAAGCGCACATGACCTCAGGGAGCACGTGCAGACTCTGGGAGCAGGAAGTCAGGGGCTGGTCTGGGCCCTCAACCTGGTCGCTGGGCGGAATAAACACTCCTCTCAGGCATATTTTAAAAACCACCAATGATTATTTTATTACGATCAGGTGCTGTCGAGTCAACATCAATTCCCAGTGACCATATTCAGAGTATTGGCCAGGACATTCTGTTTCCTATTTAGGTCCACAGTCCTCCTGGTGACATATTGTGATGTTTGAAATAAATACATTGCAAAAAATACATACCATATACACATATGCACATTATATAATATATACCAGGCTGATCGCTGCGGTTACACACAGAACGGCTCACTCCGGCCTAAAAATACCCCTGGAAGTGCTTTCACTGACCAAAGCTTTTAACGG
Source organism: Hyperopisus bebe (assembly GCA_026777045.1). Classification (NCBI taxonomy): domain Eukaryota; kingdom Metazoa; phylum Chordata; class Actinopteri; order Osteoglossiformes; family Mormyridae; genus Hyperopisus; species Hyperopisus bebe. The sequence goes on from JAODJW010000043.1 coordinate 10,608,429, forward strand.
CGGTGATCCCAGTGGCCATTAGGACGTAAGGGCGAGATTGATCGCACTGCAGCGGGAATCCCCGGACAGAGGCTCCTACGTGTAAATATACGCTAATATCTTCGGCCGATCAGCTTCTTCCATTAAGAGGCTCCGACTCCGGTCCATTTACAGCACGTGTTCCATCTATATCTAATTTTCGCCCGAGTTCGTTAACATAATTCACGATCTGAACTTTTTCCCCCGCTGTATGCTGTTTGTCCCCTCCACACTGTACCACCTGCTTAATTACCATTTACCTTTCAGAGATATTATCAGTGTAAATGAAAACTTCCTCTGGAAGAAATGAAAGATAAAATAAAAATGGACACGCTCATTAAAAACGGCCCGGGCTAATTAGCTTCTATACTTTACCTCACATGCGGCTAATGTACTTTTCAATGGACAGACTGCAATTAAGATCGTTATCTTCCGTGACATAAGGAGATGAAAGGGTAACCTTTAATGGTAATTCAGCTACAGCAAATCAACCTTTTCAGAGGTAATATTATCAGAGATGCACAGGGAGTCGAGCCGCATTCATCCGGAACCCCGCGGCACTGTTCTTGCGAGCTGGGGCCATGCGTTCGTCACGCTGCCGACCCGCGCAGCCAGGAGAGCCGGTTCCGCGCTCAGACCTGCGGATCTGCAGCTTTGTGCAGCTCCACCTCCCGCTCGCTGCTCCAGGGCTGCCAACACTAACGCATCTGCCATTTACGGTAATCTATATTATTCCATTATAAACCTAAAATTACCGACATCAAAGGCATTGGGGTAGTTTGCAAGCCCTACAGACTATTAACAAGGTAATAAAACATGTTACATACATGTAAATGCGTGTGCATGTGTGTGCAGACTTGTCTGGAATTGAAAATCTCTAGCCCGCTGACCAAAATTGGCCATTCCAGCACAGGACCCACCCCCCCCAACCCAGGCAATAGCACAGGGAACCAATATCTGGAGTCAGCAATGAGAGGTTACAGAGAATACAGAGCCTGTTTTGAGGGTGATGGTTCGATCGTCACACCCTTCAGAAAGGTCCTTACTGAGGTCCATGATCTTCTCATGTGACTCACTGACACGCCAAAGTTAAATCTCCCCTAATGCAATTTTGTGCAACAGTATGAAGTTCAAGAGAACCTATTTAGTCAACAAAGGCATCCAAGTTAAAATGAGGTATCCCAATTTCCCCAGAGAAATGAAAAAAAGAAGCTTTGAGCAGTATGATTTGTCCTGTGGGAAATCAGCGTTTCGAGAAGCTGTTCCTGGGCTCCCATTCACTCCCCATTAAGGCTTGCTGGCCTGTTACAAAATGTGTAAATTTGGCTCATAATTGTTACTCCAAGTGACAAGTCCTGTTAGACACACGTAACTGAGACACAGAGGAAGGCGGGAAAAAAGCCAGTCCCACCATCGGACTCATTTTCACAAACGATTATTCAGCTCAATTTGATGAATAAATCCTCATGTTACATTATGTTAAATTCCATCAAGCAATAAAGTTGTGGGTCATTATTGAGTTTAACAGTACAATTTTAACAGTAAAGACCACAAATAACAAAAAACTCATTTGTAATTTAAATTTTTATTATTAGCAACATGCCTCTAAAACTACTGTTACAAAGAATTACAAAAGGCAAAATGGGATTCATAAATCAATCCACTGCTCCCTTTAACCGCTAAAAGAAGAGCCAGACTCAGGGAAATTCCCTGTAAAACAAGTTAGAAACAGGACGTCTCACTGGTCAGCAGTGGCCCCTTACCTCTGCTCTGGGTATGTGTTGAGTTTGCCATGCAGAGGTGAAAAGTTCAGGTTCAAAAGGTACAAATCCAGGCCAAGATTTTGTTTCAACCGACCAGCTGAGTACCCTGTGACTGTGACTCTTTATACTCGACTGGTTGGTTGAAACAAAATCTTGGTCTGGATTTGTACTTTCTGAACCTGAACTTTCCATCTCCGCTCCTGTGTTGTGTGAGGTTGTTCCATACACTCCAGTTTCCCCCATGCAGTCCAAACACATGCAACTGGGCTTACTGGCATCTCTATCCTGCCCATAGAGTGTGAGTATTCTGTGATGGACTGCCATCCCATCCATAGTCCAGCTGTTACCTCTGCGTCCTCCAGGCTCACAGGGGCCCTCTAGAGCAGGTCCGGTCCTCAGCGACCTTAAACACTCAATGTTTTCTCTCCCTGCCAACTTTCTGCCAGACAGTCCACGTTTTTGCTCCCTCCCAGCTCCCTGCCAGTCCACGTTTTTGCTCCCAGCAGAAATGTGGACGCTCTGGGGCTCCCCAAGGACTGGACTGGGAAACACTGCGCTAAGGGAGTAGCGGCTGGAAGATATACAACATAAAACATGAAATGTAAAATAATCTGTTATTTTGTTGGTAAAATAGATATATCTTTGAATCTGTAGAATGCAGTGTAATGTATCTGTAAACAGTGTTTTTATGCATAAGCTACGATATGATTCAAATTATATTTTCTCGGTAATTAGATTTTTTTGTGTGTTTTTTTCTGTCATAATGGTTGACGCTTGGTGTACTGTAAGAAACAGTCTGACCTTGATTTGAAATCCACATCTGTTATTCTGTGCAGGAAAAACAAGCTGTCTGCACCATTCACTTTCAGGGAAATGCTTAAATTTCATCATCAATGAATATTAATGGAATCCGTCTTAAGTGGCTTTATAGTTATGAGACGTTTCAGGCCACGTGCCAGCAGAGGAATTTATTCACAAGTAACCGTTTCAGCACAAGGGCTCAGTGGTTGACCCCATCACCTTCCTCCTCCAGAACCTGGTGGGTCGATTCCCGTGTCTGCGTGGATTTTGTCTCATGTGGGTTTCCTTCAGGTATTTTGCTTTCCTCCTGCTGTCCAAAGACATGCAGACCGGGAAAGCAGTATCTCTAAATTGCTTTCTGAGTACGATTGTGTGCGTGTGAGTGCATGCGTGTACGTGTCGTGTGATGGACTGGCTTCCCATCTACAGTGCACCCCAGCCCACTGCTGCCTGAGGGGCTCTAGCCTTCCCCAGTGACCCTGATCAGGATAATCAGGTATCAAATAAACTGGCGAATTGATCATTAGTTATTTCAGCCACGACTATACCAGTCGGTAAACCATAATCCAGCATTTCTGTATTTAAACCTGTACCCTGACAAGAAACTGCCTCGATACACAACATCAACATATTCCTGGTCGCCGAGAAGATCGTCCTTGTCATGAGCCATGATATCATGAGTTCTGCTGCAGCACACAGACGTGTGAACATGGCTCCGGGTTCTTGTGTAAAGGACGTTGTGTGTCTGGGGTGCCCCTGAGACCCTGACAGCTGTGTGGTAACATATCTGCACTTACAAGCACGTCGCATGACGGAAGGCGTCCCAGAGGAACACGCACCTGTTGCCCCATTTCTCGCTCACCTTGGGGTGTCGCGTCACGTGCTGGGAGGGGCAGCAGATACCCACAGGTCACCGCGTCTCCTTTAACTTTCCATAAACACCTCACATCCGCAATCGATAACTAAATCATGCTGTCAAAGTCTCATCCGAATTACAGCCTGGACTTCGGCTACTAAGCATACGACTGAAAATTATCCAAAGCTGACACAGTACATAAATATTTTAGTTACTGGCTCTCGACTGCAGAAAAACTGCAGGCATTAGAATAAGCAGTATTAACCATTGTTTTCCCATGTGCTTTCAAACAAGAGAGGTGCGCGTGCACTCATAAAAACGCAGAGTTCAACTTTTGGTGGTTCGCGGACACAACTTTGCCGTGTGCACAATACATTTTTGACTTTTCACCTTCAGACACAGGACTAGAATGAACTATTCAGAAAGGAACTGAGCAATTACTCATCAGCTTCGGGAGTCTTGCATGGGATTAATTTTATGATCAGGAACTAAGAGATACTCAGCCTTTCTGGATATCCCAGGATTATCTGGTCCTGGGTTAAAATGGGCCCTGAACCTATTAAATCTATAATAACAATAAAAGACTACTGGAACATTCATGAACTAAAGATTATAAGTCAGTCCTTTGTAGACAAGAACTTTTGTACTGATTTGGGCAAATAACATCCCCCCTTTGGCTATACTTCAGCACTATTTCATAGTGTTACTTTCCGTGACAAAAAAGAAAGATTACTCAAGGATAATGTTATAATATTAAGACCAATATTATTAAGTTTTCCCATAATTCCTAGACCACTAGCAGAAACAATTCAAAGCACATATAATGTGCAATTGTATTTAATTGCTGCTCTAACGCCTATTGTTTCATTCAATGAAGTATCAATCAATCAATCAATTAATCAATCCATCCAATTCACCCCTTCTGTATTTCCCCATACCAGACCAGTACTAGTGCAGGGCAACAAAACATAAAACATTATAACACAACATTGAAATAACATTTTAACATTAACAACAAAACATAATGCTAAAATAATACGTTAAGAGCTCGTAATTACACCACAACACCGTCACCAACACCCTGCTTTGTGATGAAGCCATTGTTTTCCCTTTTGATTTTTTTCTTTCGGTGCTCATTTCGGATTCACACTCTTGCACTTTTTACCCGCAATCACGGGTCTATTCAAACAGTCTCGGGGAAAAGTTATATTTGGCAGCTGGGTGATTTTCATAAATTATTCCAGGCTGGAAATTCTTTCTACATAATAGTGTCTAACTCACCTTGCTGCCAAGGATGGCACTCTCCAGTGAGACAATGAACGCCAGGACATCTGCACTGGAAATCACTGGCCCAGTCTCAGTCACTGGTTCCGGGGTTTTAACTTAAAATACATGTCCTAAATGCACTTTCTATAAATAAAAGATCTAATACATGTCATGGAATTATTTCATAATCACCAGATAAAGGCTGGGTAATGCATTTATGTTGGTATATACTTAATTTCTCTTCTTTTCAACAATTTATTTCTTTATATTGGTGCTACATGACAGATACTGCAGCGATCCTCTAGCGAATTGTTTTTGTTCTGCTGAATCAAGTTAAACGTGTGCAGGAGGAGATATATGATTTTGCATAAATATACACTCTGTGGTCAGTTTATCAGGTACACCTATTTGTTGATGTGAACAGCTCTTCTGTTATCGACAGTGATACATGTCGCTGAGACCGAATGCATACAGCAGAGGGTGAACAGGGTCAGTTACTGTGTGGCTAAGCATTAAAACCAATGTGACATGTGATCTAATGTGGTGTGGTTTTCCTGACACAAAAATGTCCTGAGGGCAGAACAAAGAATGATTGGTTCAGAGAGACAATCAATCAGATTGTGAAGGAGGTGGGGCAAAGCAAGTAGACGAGGCAGGCCCAACCAATCAGATCTCTTGGTCCCGCCTCTTATAGTTGCTTGGACCTACCTCTTCTACAATCTGATTGGTCATCCTACTGAACTGATAATTTTTTGTTCTGCACTCAGAACATTTTTGTGTAAGTAAAACTCCCACTAGCATGTGGCAACTGGCAGCCCCAGCCTCCCAGAAACAGCAACTATCCTGGGATTTCCACACTGCATCCAGCTAAACCCCCGTTTGGTCACACACAGCCTGGCCACCATTCACGTTGCCGGAGTTTACTGGGGGAATGTTTCAGGACCTTGTTTCTCCCCCCCCCACCCCACACTGTGGGACATGTTGCATGTTCTCAGCACACTAAGTACTCCCTTCTTGGCCACTCTGTCTGTGTACGTCTTTGGCCTGATCTCCAAGTATCCCCGCTCTTAATCCCGTGTCTCGGATTTGTTAACTTTGTTCTGCACTGCCCAGACCTACAGCCTACTGCCTTTGTTTTGAATGTGGATTTTGGGGTTAAGATGTGGACTTGGATTTGGATTTTCTTTGCATTGCCTGCTCTGTAACACAGCTTTCCATGTTTCGGATTGACGTTCTGGGCAATAAAACCTTTCCTTCCACAATTAGATTCTCTCTTGTCAGTATATTACAAAAATATTACATTTATTACCTCAAGCCATCAGGTAGTCTATTGTCAATGTGCTTCCTGTATTTTTTGTAACTGTATACTATATTATTGTCAATTTGCACATCCCACGTAAAGTAGATACCTCATCCCCATATTGCACTCCTCATTTATTACTTATCTATCACCACAACTTTTTATTCTTATATTGCACTGTCTTGTTCTCTATTGCATTTTGTTTTACATTATTCCCCTCTCCTACCCCCCCACCCATCCCTTTGCACCCTCCCTGCAACTGTGGCACGAGAATTTCACCGTATTTTCTGAATAAATGCGACAAGAAAACTTGAAAGCTTGGTGAGAATGTTGCAATCAACAAAAAAGATGGAGCCATTCTATGGATGAAGACACAGGGGAGGTCCGGCCTTGACCATCTACAGGAAACACTGGACTTCTATGAGAAGGCTTTCATGCAAACATGCAGAACCGCTTGCTAGATACCTAGCTAGCTAGCACAAGCTCAGAAAAGAGTCTGCTGGTGGTCTGAAGTGGCTGCATTAATTAACAGGGATGGCTGCTGCTCTTTACGTGAAACCACAGTCAGCATCTGACCGTGACCTTAACAGACCCTCCTATTCGGCCTCCATACCCATACAGCAAAAGGATAAGTCACACGGAAGCGAAATAGCAGTTCTGGAGCTCTACCTTTCTCGCTGCTGGATTCGGCCAATTGTCACAGTGGGGGCGGCGCCCTGAAAGAGCCCGCCCCCTTGCGCGGCCATCTAGGACAACCGCGGCCGTGTTTTGGTTTCGACGGCCTAACTAGGCTGTTCTAAAAACAAACATGAAACGCAGCCCCCAGCCCCTGCTGCTGATCGCGACGTGTTTGTAACGGAGTCGGCCCATAAAACCGGGGCGACGGAGAACAACAGGCTGCCGCTGTTAATAAGCAGCGTGGCCCCTGCATGTCTGTCCAACCGCTAACATCCAGGGGGCCTTGGTGGGGCGGCTATATAAATTGCCAGAACCTTGTTGCGCGTGTCACAGCATTAACGCCCCCCCGGTTATAGCACCATCCTCACGGACTCGTGCCTCCACCTTTTCTACCGTGTCCAAAGCATCCCCTGCTGTCCCTCACCGACGGGCTCTGGCCTGGTCTCCTCCACAGCCGGGTCTACGCCCTCCGCCGCCTCCCGTTTTTACGACGCCGGCTTAATTAAAGCCGCAGCAGCACGTCGATAAACACGGGCGTGCAGGAGTGCTGCAGTGCCTTTATAAAAGCCAGCCACACACACAAGACGGCGTAGGCCAGCCTGGGGGAAGGAGGTCAGGGGATCAAGGCGGCCGGAGGAATTCATATTAAACACCAAAGGGTCACGGCGTGCCCCCCCAATGGTAACAGTGTCAGCACATCCCATGGGACTCACCCAGCCTTTTCCTCCTGCCCTGCCCTTGGCCTCGAGGTGCAAAGCAGGCGTGAAAGCCTCCTGGGAGGTCACCGTCAGATGGAAAAGGTGCAAAAATGACTGACAACCCCCCACCCTGTCCGGCGGTTGGGCCTACCCCCCCCCGCATCGCCGTGATACCTACGCGGCAACGCTTTCTGTGCACACACCCGGACGGGCACTGGAAGCGGTAGCCGTGGCAACGGCGCGCTTGACGGCAGGAATTAGACGATCAGACGTGTGACACGCCGAGCGCGGAGCAGCCGTCGGCCGCCTCGGGCTTCCCGGGCACCGGGGGGGTGGAAGGGGGGCTTCTGAAGAGAAGCTCATGATTATTCATCTGCTGCTGTTCATAAATATGCATTAAGGAAACAAAGTAGGGAAAAGGACATATTTTAAATGCAACTTCTTTGTTCCCGGTAAAAGTGCGTTTTCAGAGCATTGTTAGTGTATAGTGCAACGTTTTTTTTTTTATTATTATTTTGGGGAAAGTGTTTAGAAACTGGATCATGGAGTCACAGGCTGGGTAATTTAACCTTTCGCCAGAGATGTTCGACACCAAAACCCACACGGCTTTCTGCTGTACTGGGCTATTTTGCATGTGAGTCATGGAGTAAATAGGGTTTTTAACAACTGCAACTGCATTTCAATTATTTTAAAAAAGAACAATAAATTACCATTTCGATTTATATAGGAAAATTGGCGTTTACCTACAAAATGCTAATATCACATTGTAATGAAGTCCATTTGAGTGAGAAGAGTGCTCTTTTCATGCCAACAAATACTTCCCCTGCACGAAATGAAATTGCATCTCTTCAGCTGTTGTCTTGGAAACAGACCCTATGTCCCAACATTAACACTATTGCGTTCTTCTGTGGAAGTCGAATTCATGATATTTTTTTCACTATAGCACGGGCATGCAATGTCGCTGCCTTTTGTGACAGATGAACCTTTCTCGCTGCTCTTTTCCCTCATAGAAGGACCACAGGAATTCTGATAACAGAAGAAGGCAAGACGTAAACTGCATCCTCCTCACATCTGTCCTCCGCGCTAACACGCTAACGTGCCACCTTCTCAGCTTTGAGATACATCCACTAAGCCCAGATGGAACTGCAGCAGACCCACTACCATGCTGCGGAAGGCCATAGCACTGCCAATGCAGGTATCGGCCTGATTCCAACTACGCACGGAGCCTGCAGACTAGCATCTGAACAGACACAGTAGTTGCTGGGGAACCAGACAGACCCGGGCCCCGGTTGGGCCCCTGCCCTGATGGTGTGTGGGGGAGGGACGGGTGACTTTTCCATGAGGGGCACTAGCCTTTTCACAGGTCATTCCTCCAGCGGCTACACACTGAGGCTGCCCGCCAGCAGGAAAGAAGGAAAATTAAGCTTTCAGTCGTCAGGGAAACGACGGGTGGGTGAAGACAGCGCCGTGTAATGAAGATGAACTTCGCTGCTGCCCTGTATCTGAAGAAGCCTCCATTAAACACACATCCTTAAACGTGCCATTCTTTCCCGAAGGGCCAGGAACTGGAAAGCTATAGAGGGCAGCCCGAGTCCCTTGATAATATCAGCAATGGCAAAGGCAATTCAATGAACGACTAATGGGAAGGCAGCAATAAAATTATTCCTACAATGCAATTATTCTTCCAATCCGCCTGAGTTAATAATGAACAGGGGTAGAGGCTGAACTGGCTATGGGCGTGATGTAAACAGGACAAGCGTACAGGGAAACCATGGATGGTGCAGGAAAGTCCTACACCCACATGCATGGCTGTGCACAGAGGAAATACAACAGAGCTCCATCTGTATTCACTGGCCTAATAATACTAAGATAATACCAACATTGCTTTATGCTTTGCGCTAGAGGTGGGAGGGAATACAGGCGGCAGAGTGCCTAACAAATAGCTGAACCGTGACTCTGGAAATGAAATCTGCATAATATCTGCAGAGGGGATATGAAAGAGGCTCAAAATAAAGTCAACATCACAAGGTGGGTCGTTTCATTTCTCCGTGTCAATGAGATCGTTGGAGATGTTCTGGTTTACTTCCAGCCGCACGGCCTCACTGGAGCGCGCGACCAGGTGGCAGACATCTTTAATTCAATGGAGAACGGGTGCTAACGTAGTCGCCGGAGTCTGACGGAGAATCGCCAGTGACCCGAGGCGGGTTAGCTACTTAGCCCGACGTTTCCGGAAAAGGTAAATGCATCCGTGACCCAGAAAGGGAACGTCTGCCACTCCGGATCCTCTCCGCGGAAAGCGAGTGCCGGAGTCGGCGTGATTCGGAGCGTCGTTCTGGCACTGTGCAGACGTAGCTTTTCGCTTTCCCCGTCATCGAAGTCACAGAGGAGGACACTCCCCAC
>JAODJW010000043.1:10632906-10645713 GCA_026777045.1 Hyperopisus bebe
CAACCCCCCACACCCGGAACTGGCCCCCTGTTTAACTAAAACCTCCCAGAAAGCCCCCCCCCCCCCCCAAAACAGATCTCGCTGTTTTCCCAGGGATCACAGCGACTGCGGCAGCTGTAGGCATCGATAATTCATCTGTTGCCCGCCGCCGCGAGCCTCTCTTTCTGCCGTTTAGACGAGAAGCGTGTGGGCCTCGAGGAGGCTGGGGGGGGGGGGGGGCTCTCCCCCACCTGTCTGTCCTGGGAAAAGCCACAGCCCCCAAAGCAGTAGGCTTTTTCATACTCTTTATTTCTGTTTTCTTGATTTAACGTCCCTTAATTAAAGGTCTCAAATGACTTGTCCCAAGCCTCTGACCATGAGGTACTCCAGCATTAGCCCAACGCTCCTAGGGGGCCAGATTTCTAAACCAGGGGGTCACCGACATCCCTGTACTGCAGCCATTATGGACTCACGTTCCTTGCTGACATTTTCTGCCTGTGCTGTTTTAGTGTCGCCGGTTATAACAGATGTGGCGCCCCCTAGAGGTGCGGCCAAGCTGCGGGCTGTGCCGATTGGGGAAGATAGGAGTGGATAGGAAAGGCTGTAGCGGTACAGTGGAACATCCCAGGATCCCCAACAGCAAGGCCTGTCATTCCAGGCAAGAATCAGATCCCAGACACCAAAGGTTTTTTTTTTTTTGAGGAGTGCAAAGCATATCGTTCCTGTCCAGGAATCATAAGAGATGAGATATCGGGTCTGCTAAAGGGAGGAAGGCAAAATATATAAAAATTGAAAGCTCTCCTGTAAAGATCGGATTCAATGGGTCTGAGATGTGGTGATAGGATTGTGGGCCTGTCAGACTTCAGCAGAAGCGGGGATAGGAGCTCGGCCCAAGAGTGGAGAGGGGGCTGGAGGACTGGAGGGGGGGGGGGGAGGAAAAACCAAATACTCCCTCATGCATGACCCTGCGTTAGCAGGCTCCATCCCCTAGGGGTCAGCGTTTCCCGCTCTACATACATTTTCCACTCTTGTTTGCATCCCATAATATAATGCCATAGTGATCCAACGGAGACCAAAGATCTAGCTGCACAAAAGTGCATCTAAACACCCTCTGCCCAAAAGCCCCCACTCTGTACTCTCCGCTTATTTTAGCGTCTTTTAGCTTTTGAAAAACACCATATAAAAAAATCTATTATTATCATTCTACGGGGGACCATACTGAATGATAATGAACACATGAATAAGAACAGCATTTCCCATGATGCAATGTGGGTTGGCCACAACGGGATTTTGATAGAGAGGCGAGCGGGTGGAACGCGCGAATGAAGAGCCATTAAACACGCCATCAAGGGTGTTCATTTCCAAGGCACAGAAAGTCACACAGCATGAAGAATAATAATATCCATTCGAGTGCACACAAAATATTAGGCATGAAAATTAAACATGGAGACCAATTCATAACGCCTGCAAGCAAACATAAAACAATTCAGCACTCTCTGTCTGGGGTATTCCAGCGTATTCCCCCTGGAGCCAGGAGGGGCGCTGTCCTCTAGCCCGTCACCTGTCACGCACAGGTAAGTCGGAACAAGGCTGACAAACTGCTGCCCGGCGAATCGATCCATTAACAGTCATATAAGGGCCGTGTTTAAGGCCCATTCCGGGCAGGACGATGAACCGAATCATGTGACCCAGATTTGGGAGGAGCATACGTGGATTTAATGACGGATTTAACCAAATAATGGGGAGGCACAGAACCAGAACTCTCGCTTCTGGCATCAGCGCACAGGAGTCTAGGCCCATAATCTGTGAGGGAAAATGAATCACGTGGTCATATGCGACTGATAACAACAGGCTCATCTGAGGTGGATAAATGTCCTTGTCACCTGACTTACATCGTAATATAAGGGCTGGCTGCCCTACTGACAAGATTTACTTTCTGAAATAAGACACTTCCTTAAAGTAATTGTTTGTTTTTCATACAGTGAAAGAATAATGTGACACTTAATACAAATCCATACCTCTCCACGCCTGCCCAGATGAAAAAAAAAAGCTTAGCATGCAGCACTGAAGGAAACACAGCCTCTCCCTCTCGGTGTCGCCGTTACATATTTATGATGTACCTTGTCCAGGATGTACCCCCAGCTGGTGCCCTGTGCCAGGCCCACCTGAAACCCCGACCAGGGTTTACAAGAAGTATGGACGGACACTGGCTGGATAATCAAAACCTAAACGTACCACTTGAATTTAATAGTAAATGATGTAATGTTTTGTATCCTCTACTTCTGTTTTACTCCCATGTTCCAAAAAGGCTAAACAACAATTATATTACGATTTACGCAGAGCCGTCTGGTGCAGCTCGATGCCCAGTCAATGCAGGCCGGCGAAGGGGCTGCATCTCTGTCTGAACACAAGCGCAGTTCAGGGTGAGCTAGACCTCATTACGCCGCTTCTGTCCATCTGAACTGTCAGCCCCGGACTGTGAAATACGGCCAATAAACAGGAGCGCCAATCCGTCATATGACCTCAGACAGAGAGCGGGAGAGATATGAGCGGAACAGAAGCGAGATGCACTTTAATGCTCTCCATGAGGACGCGCATACATAATGAGCAGCTGGTCAATTACTAAAGCGCACTGGGATTCTTTCTGAATGCAGGGAGAGCTTAACAATAACATAGTATTAAAGACATGAAAACTCACCAATAACTATAGTATTGTGAATACTATTGAAATTACATCAGTCCCATCAAATTTCTCCTATTAATATGCTAATAAGGACAATTAGAGCCAAGGGGGCATCTTCCTTTATTTGCCTGTGGTACAGGTCAGTGTTTCCCAACCCAGTCCTCGGGGAACCCTGGACAGTCCACGTTTTTACTTCCTCCAAGCTCCCAGCCAATCAGGAACACCGAATACCTGGTATAGGTGCGCTGGGAGCTGAGAGGAAGCAAAAACATGGACTGTCCGGGGTTCCCCGAGGACTGGTTTGGGAAACACTGGTATAAGTAAGGGACCTTGATGACAGGAGAGCAATCCCTTATTTGTAACGCAATTACATTCAGCCTGAGGGGGTCAGGGGGCTGCACCCGTGAGTGCTTGCTCTTTAGCTCGGAGAGAGAAGGCCATGTTTTCTCATTTTCGCCGAACCCCACATGTGCAGGGATTACACACTTACCTGTCTGCAAAGGCCGTGTTACAAAAAAAACATCATCATTAACCAATGATATATTTCGAATCATTAAATGACACTCCAAAGACCAATCAGCTTTCAGCTAGGACCGGTGGCCTTGTGGTCCGACCCTGCAAACACCCCTGACAATGCGTTTATGTAGGTGTGACACAAAGCTTTAATTTAACAGTAGGGACATTTCTGGAAATTTCCACTGAGCCATTTTCACGGACAAATCACCCAACGGGCATTAAAAAACATTCTTCCGAGAAATCAAGGACATATTTGAAAGAAAAGTTGTATCTGGATCTGCAATGAACATTGACCACCTTGCGGAACATTAGGAATTTGGCAGATTTATATATAGCAGGTAAAAAAAATAAAATAAACGATGGATAAGAAAACAGTAGCGGCCTTACCTAAGACTCCAAGCCGGTAGTTAACAGTGATGACAATGACATTTCCATAACTTGCCAAGATGCTTCCATCAAACATATTCCCAGTTCCTTCCATGTACGACCCACCATGGATAAAAACCATCACTGGTTTGGGGCTACCGCTTTCCCGGATGTCTGGAAGAGGAAAACACGTTGTTAAAAGGACATCAACCCCAGGAGATATAAGACCTGCAGACTGACTCACGCATTGGTGTCACAGGCAGTTCAGACAGATGTTTCCTAAGCAACATTGTACCATGTTCCCCATAACTGGCAATCGCTTTAATCTAGGGCGAGGTTGGCATCAGGAAAAGTTCTGGGCAAAAATGGTGGTACGTGCATCAGGTAGTTCCATTCCAGCTGGGAGAAGGAAAATATTCACAACCACTACTGGACAGCTGGGGGCCTCAAAGCAGATTAAACACAGACCCCTCCTCCCCCAAAAAAATAAAATAAAAATGAAGAAGGAAGCAAACATCTGGAAAATACTTCTGCCCCATGATGAAACAGCTGTAATCCAGAAGTGAGGCCTCATTCTTCTCCGCTTCCCTGTTCCACATCTCTGGAGTCTTACACCAAACATGGATCTGCAAGTCAACACTGGGGCTGATTTTCATCTTCAACGACTCAGCAGGGGGAAGCTGCATAATTTTGCCTCATTAAGAAAGACTGGTGACTGTCATGAGGCAGTCCTTTGTGGGGGGGCTGAGATTGTTTTATTACATCTTCTGTTCGCTTTGATAAATTCATTTAATAACCAGGCCAGCTGGATGCATCCAAGTACATAAAGTGCATTCGGAGCGATGTCAAGCACAATCCAATGTGCCGCATCGATCGCATAAACAATAAATAATTATGGCCGCTTCCCGCGTGCAGAGAACGAGCAGCCGGCAAACATCAAAACGCGCCAGCGTGGCCGCATTTAAATTGCACTGAATTTCCACGAATCAATTTCCGCGCATTTTAAAATTATGCCGATACTTTCAAGTGAACGCAAGGAAATTAGCTCAACTGGTTAAAGAGCTATCGCTGACGTCTTCTGACGTGCAACAGATGGAATCAAAAAAAAAAACCCGCGCGCGGGCATCGATCGGCCAACCGACATGGCCGGCAAGAAGCGCATCGCGTAATGGCCAATGGCGCCAGCCTCGGGTGTCACGACTTCCCTCTGCCGCTGAAAGGAGATTCTTCCTGCTGAGTGACAGGTGTTCTTCAGCGCTGAGAGCTCAGCGTTTACAGCAGGCACTGGCTTAAGTGCGAAGATCCCATTGCCTCTGACCGGCAGAAGGCTGCGGTGAAGCGTAAAAAACACGTGCACGACTCAAATAAAGTCTGCTACGGAAAAAAATAAATAAAAATTAATGCAGGACGTCTAGTGCCATGCAGGCGGAGAGAGATGATGATATCTCCTTTGTCATCTTGACCCACGGTGAAAAGTTACAGCTTCCTTATCGAAATTCTGTTTACAGCGGATGGAAGGTTTTACAGGGTTCACCTTTAGGCTATGAATGTGAAACATAAAATGCTTGATGAGGCAGACTTCTCTCCCCCTTAGCCTTTAAAGTCGCCCTACCCATAATCCCCTGCAAGGAAAAAATATTTTTAAAAAAACACCTGAGGATAACTTGGAAATGGAAGCACTGGGATGGTGTTCTCGGCGCTGGAAAAGCACGGGAAATAAGGACCAGAGTGGCGACCATTCCGTTATCCGTGAGTTTGGCAAGAACAGACTCCGGCGCTCAGACATTAAAATGTTCCTAAGTGCTCTCAACAACTAAAACTGTCCATCCCCAGTTTTGTAGGGTGTCTCTGGCCTCTGTTGGGGGAACATGACTGTAAAACATACCACAGGATGCGACCTCCTGCACAGATCCAAGGAACATAACCAAATGTTGCTTAGAAAACACTCAGTGTCGCACTGACCCAAACATGACCTGGGATGTTAGTATCAGTAATGTTTACAACACCTTTCTCAGTATTATCCGTTTAACATTAAAAAATTCAATGAGTTGGGGGGAAAAAACATGCAAAAAAGGAGGTGATACGAGAGTATTAGTCAGTTTTGACAGTTTTGTGGAGGTGGGATGAAACATGTAAATATTAGAGGTAAAACGAAAAAAAAAAAAAAAGGATTCAAGCAAAAAAACCTACGAAAGGTTTTATACAATGAGGTATTCAAGAACGAGGAGGGACACGGAACACCAAGCAAAAAAAGATCAAACACATCCATCGAAAAACAGGAGGGAAAAATTCTTCAATTTTAAAAAAGGACAAGAAAATGAAGAGAAGCAAACGAGGGTAAGGAAAAAAGAACTGGAGAGTTTCCTTGTCATGCATATCAGTTTGGCATCAAAAAAATACCTTCATCCTCAGCCTCGTCATTATCACTTAAATCATCATTCTGTTTCTTTGAAAGGGGACCTAGAATCAAGAATGGAGAAAATGGAGGAAACAGTGCATTCAAGAGCAGACAAGCCAGAAAAAAGGCACCGTATTACAGAGAGGCTTTACTTTAGGTGTCCTTATGAAGTCACAGTCCTCAGACAAGAAAAGAAAAAAAAGAACACATTCATCTGATGTAAAGACAACTGTGCGATAAGAAAGTTATTCAGAGATGTGTAACACCAAAAACCACACAGAGAAAAAAAATACTCAGAAACAAGTTCTGCATGCTTTCAAATTGTTAAAAGAGTGACAGGACTAAAGATATAATATTTTGGGTTTATTAATATTTTTCACTTGTCTCCATCGTCCACAAACACACTGAAGATCCACCGGCGCGCCACAGTCATTCATGCCGCCTTTGAAAACTTTCTGCTTTGTATCGCGTCAGAAATGTGCTGAGATAGAGTGCAGCCACTCCATACAAGTTCATACCAACCTTGAGAAGGAATCGAAAATCAAAAAACGCCCTTAGGGTAAAAATCCAAGCACTTTAAGTGAAGCGGTATCGCATTTAGCGAAGGTTGCAAAAATGCGGGCAGGGTCACTGTCTGATACATAAAGCAGGAAGTTATCAAAGGCTATGGTGGATTATTGTTACTGGGATATAGTTCTAAGGCATACTGGGGGAACAGGAAACGTGTTAGCAGCACAGAGAAAGAGACACTTCAGAACCAGATTAATTCCCAGAATGGGTTTATAGCAGAGGTGGTTGGTCCAGAGAGGTAGAGGACGTACCTCAATATTTGAGATTAAATTATGAAATGAGTAACTCATTACTAGAATTTTATTGTCTTTTAAAAACACATTTTTTCTCTTCTTTGGAAAAACTCCTGTATTTCCGTAGGAGTAATTCTCCTGCCTGTGAGAATTACTCCGGTAATTCTGTAAAATGTATTATCTTCTTACCTCCTCAATTTTGTTTTCACCACCAGCCACCACTGGTTTATCGGTACTTTTCAGAGACAGGAATGAAACAGAGAAAGCAGCAAAACATGCATGTGCAGGACAGGACACACACACACACACACACACACACACACACGAGTGACATATTCAAAACAATCATGCAAAATATACGAAGATCACAGTAGTGTCTATTAAACCTTACAATCGATAACCAGTGTCACATGGCACACTTCTAAAAGCAGAATATAGTCGTGCTTTTTTAATCTCCCACATTCATTATACATTTTCCCATCCTTTTGCAGTGGCTTAATTACAGTCGTCATGACAACACCTTTCTGCATGGCTAAAAGTGTGTAAAGAAATAAAGTTTGCTCGTGGCAGTACTTGATGATTTTACATAACGAATTATTCCAATGGCTGAAAATGAATTAATGGCAATGCCAGAGTTTTATATTTTTTAAAAAGCACCCGTAACAAGCTTCCGTTTTCCAGACAAAAAGGACTCAAACATAATGCAATAAGACCGCACTTCAGAAACCACTATAAAGGCATTGTCTCATCGTGGCAATATCCTCACTGTACAGGTGAATTTAACCAGGAGGAACACCATCATAATAAACACATATGATGCAGACCAGTTTCTCATAATTGTTCAATAGCATCTGGGCGGTAATTTTGCTGTATTCACACCTTTAGAGTATTTCTATGAAACAATACTGGATATTGCCAAAGTGAACTGAAGAAATTACTTTCAAATCTGATAAAGAAAGTGAAATACAAACGCAGGTGAACTGAAATAACCATGAGATTCCTTTGAAATTTAGAGAAGAAACAGACTAACTTCATCACCTAGAGAGATAAGAAGATCAGCAATCAGACAACTGGGATACACTCTGACCTGTGCCATAGAGTGATGGAAAACAGTGGAAAGGGAAAAGTCTACGATGGATGGGATTACTGTCAATCACCAGCCGGTGTAACCTACATCCCATTGGCTCTTATTAGGACTCCTATTAAAGATTACCATCCAGCACGAAGCATATGAAGTTACTATCCATGAAAGATGGAATTAATCCCTTTCACCTGAGAGAACATGACAAAAACTGGGGAAAAGATTAATGCCTAGAGAAGATCCAAAGCACGGCTTCAATTGATCCATATCTCTATCCCCAAAGATGAACAGGTAACACACAGCTAGAACTAAAAAATCACATCAATGACACATCACTCGTACCAGGCTGTATGCCAGTTAGAGATTGGGAACCATAAACTGAAGATTGCTTGGACAAGGTCTGCTGTAATACAAGCTACTTGCCTCAGCCTTTTCTAGTAAAACATCCAGCAATATAAATGATAAAATCACATGTTGCTTTGGAAAAACTGTTAAAAAGCACTTAGTCTTTCAATAAATAGGGTCCTAGTGAGTATAGTGACCGGGGTTTAAAAAAACTCCAGGCAGATAGTGTTTTGGTTCGGTACCCATCACGAATGCAACAGCTCTTTCTGAAAGCAAGACAAGGATAAGCACTGAGGCTAAAGAAATGAAACATGCCAGGTTCACAGATCAGAATCTGTTTGTGGGGGCTTCAGCTGTCACTGAGATTTAGGGGGTGTGTGGAATCTCGACTCCTCCAGGTGAGAGCGCTTTCTTCAGACTTAACTTTTAAACTGCCGAGATTCTCTGACAGACAACTTCATCTCCACGCCACTGAGAAGGACACCCAGCCCAACGTGATTTGTCTTCCAGGATATCTCACTTCAACAACAAAATATGCCCCTTTACAAGAACTACTTGATCCTACTGGCGACCCCAGGAGCCGCTGAACTGCCGTTTCTGGCTTGAGTCACTTCAGTGGTCACTATAGACTGTTTTTGGATACTTACTAAACTCGCTTCTGTCCATCAGCAACTTGATCGATCAGCAAGTTGTTCATTCAATCAAATTTCAGCTACTATCAACAAGAACTTCAAGCATACGTATAACACAAACCCTGTTACTGATCATTAATTGTTACCGTTGATGACATGACTGCCATCAACCACTAGATACTCCTAGGAAGGGATTTTGCTAAAGCAAGAGCACCATAAAATTCAAATTGAGAAAGTTTGTTTAAATGTTAAAGTTAAAAACGACTTAGTAAGAAGGTAATTAATGAGTGGCAGGCATTTATCACTGGTTGATTAGTCTAATTATCAGTCTAATTACCCCAGACATAAGTGCTAAATGCCTCATGGCTCTGCAGAGGCTTATAAATACAGGAGTTTTAGAAGAGTTTAGAAGCACAGATATATTTGTTAATGCAAAACAGACAAAGCAATGTTGCTGTTCATGCTGATAGCCTAATGGTTAGGGAAGCACACTTGTAATTGAAACATTGCAAGTTCAAATCCCTGACTATATCACATATGCGTTAAATGCAAAAGACACATTTTGTTGTTGTGTGGTGTGTCAACAATGACCACCAAAAAATTCTAAAATTACATTTCAGGCAATGGCAAAAAGTTTTATGGGTAGTACTTTACTTGAGAGAGCACAAATGACATAGTATTAAGCAATTACTTAAGTATTAATTAACCACAAACTAGGTCTTAGTTACATACTGATCTCATGTTCATTTATCATTAATGAACCGTGACACAATATATTTGTTACTGTGTTAAATTTGTAAACCTTTGTGAACTACTGAAGGAACTACTGAAGGAAAAAGTAATTACACAAGTGAAATACTGATCTTCTGTTTGTTAATCATAAATAAATCAGGATGCATCTTTTATCTCTAGTAGCTACTATATTTGTTCATGATTTGTACTTCAGTAGTAACTGAATCTTTGTGCCCCCTCATGGAGTATTAATTTATGACATATTGCTTATATTAAAATGCTTCAGTTTTGTTTTGATTCAATATACATGCTAATTCAAAAAAATATATCTATCAGAATAGGATCAGAATACTTTGCATTTTGAGTGACATTAAGAATGATTTTATTGGTAATATACATTAAAATAACATACTGAATGTAAAAAAGTGCAGTTATAGGACCAATTTATTATCAGATTAATATATTTTCATTAAATTGTTACACGTCTCCAGGTTTTATCTGAGCTGTCATGGTAACAGTATCTATTCTTAGTTTTCTGTACCATCAATCTAAAAACCTACCTGCAGACCATTCTACAGAATAATGAATCTCCACAGCACTTTGGTTAGAACCAAACACATTTTTCCTTCAATTGTATAATTGTGCAAAACGGCGATAAAATATATATTTTAATTGTTTTAAATATTGTTTTACAATAAATATTGCGACATCCACTGGTTTGCATAAATAACAGTATGAAGTTGGTCAAGTTTATTTCTGGAGATGCATGTCACATATTGTCAACTAAAATTGATGATATGTTTTATTTTATCATTCCTGGTTCAGGATGAGAAAGGAACCACATGATTGCTGTGGAATTCATAAGATTCACCAGTTTGGATATGAAGGTTTTTGTCTGAGTTTGGGTCTGCAGGCCAGAACTGATTCACAAAGGTTCCTATTAGCTATGAAAGGTGAACAAACAGGTTCCATGAAAGCGAAGCTTTCTGTCTGATGGCAGAGGCCATTTGCTCCCTCTAATGAGCAGCAGATATCAGTTTTAAGCAAATGGCATTTTTCATTTGCATTCTGAAGACACGGTTGACCAGCTCAAATGGAATTTCTTTTGGTTGGTTTAGAAACATTACATTTTGATCCATTTTCATTAGAATGATTTATAAGCTGGGTAATACCCACAGTACTTCATAGCAAACTAGATGCGTTTAGTAATTATCAGTGTGTGAGGTAAATTGGAATAAATTATCCCTTTGATTTTACATCTGAGGGCTGAGTTTATTAGTCTGCCCTCTAGTGCCCCAGCAGTGGCCAAAGGTTATTAAGTGAGATATCAAAACATGCCTTTCCTGTAGTACGGCTAATAAAATAATTATCTGTACACTTTAAAATTTTGCAGGGTCCTAACGCGGAGTTGTTGCTATTACAGAGTGTTTCATCAGTGCGGATTAGCAGCAGAAAAGTGTTTCTGTTACCTTCACTCACAATATCCACAAATATTTAATTAACGAACAGCCATTAATATAATGACTGTGCAGGTCTGCTTTTTCTGATCTACTTGCCCATTCCAGCATCACTATTCGTGGTTTTCTTTAGCTGTGGGACTGGAGTCCAGTCTTGAGTTCACATGTAAATGGACTCGGTCTCGTCACGCACTTGGGTGAATTTTTACTCGGTTGTGACCTGGTTTCAAACACCTTCCCTGGTCCATAGCACACATCTGCAGCCCTCATGCAGCCCCTCGAATTCTTATCTTAGCTTAGCTAGTATCTGTCATTTATCATTTTTTGAATTCAACTTCTAGAATTGAGCTTGTGTTTTTCCAGACTCGGACTTGGCTACCCAGCCCTGGTAATGGTCTCCATCTTGTCTTTGAACGCACCCCCCCCGTTGGACTTGGTCTCGCCTCACACCCAACTAAGGTCAACTCAAACACGACTCTGGTATGTCACTGAGACGATGTCTCAAAAAGTCTGTAAATCGCTCTTGGCAGGTCACTGTAGGCCTATGGTCACTGCTCTTTGTGGTCACAAAGCTGGTTGGAACTTGCTTGTCAATGATCAGTGTTGGTACAGTGTGTTATGACGAAATGAGAAACACTAGAAGTAACTGTTTCATTTTCAAGGGTCAGCTGGTCAAGCAGCATCCATTGCCGTCCACTAGCTCATCCTAACTAGGTTTGGGCAGGATCAATTTTTCAAACTATGCAGACATTATATAGCAATAAACAGTATTTTGATAGTATTTCCAACAGCAATGCTTATAATTTGTTATTATTTAATTGTTTGATTGCTGCAATAAAGTTCGGTGAGCAAGGGGGGGCATTCGCCAAGTGGGGGGTGGGGGGTAATAACAGTAATACCGCCCAAGCGTAATCCCAGCCCATCAGGTAAACATGAGCAGCAGCCAAGAAGAGTCCCTCACTCATATGGGGGAAATTACCAAAAACTAAAAGCATTAGGACACAATTGCATAATTGACAGCCCTCATTATAAAGATCCCCCCCCCCCCTCCAAAAGCAGAATGGTCTTTTCCAAAACCTTAACAACACAGGCGGCTTCCTGAGCCGGACAACAAAAAGAATTCCAAAACACCGCATTCGGCTTCTGGGATATTCTCCCGATGGCGCTGTCCTACGCGCCTCACTGTCCCGCACCATGCTGCCCCCCGCCCCTCACTGTCCCGCGCCCCTCGCTGCCCCGTGCCCCTCGCTGTCCCACGCCCCTCGCTGTCCCACACCATGCTGCCCCGCCCGCCTCGCTGTCCCACCTGTACATACAGTATATAGATCAGCAGTCACAAAACGTTTAATAAATATTTTATTCACCTCACACGGCTGACATTCTCCGAGTCTAAACACAAGGGTCCAAAAAGCCCAGCAAAAAAGATCTAACATTGCTTTCAAATACCAGCGCTGAATGTCAGAAAGGAAGGTTATTTTCTTAGGATCCTCCCTGGGGGGGTGCGCCGAGGAGGGCTGGATCTGAATGTCAAGGTGGCATCAGGGTAAAAAAAAAAAAAGGCAGGGCTCATTAGAGCAGGAAGGGACATCATTTAAGAGAGGTAACACTCAGGGAGAAGCGGGGCGGCATTGTCGAGGGGAAGGTGATGGCGATTTCATTAGGAGTAGGGAGAATGATGACAGGCTACGCCGCGCAACGACACATCCCATAATGAGCGCCGGGCACGTCGTGCCGCTTAATGCCCCTGAAGTGGAAATCCAGGCACAGGCTCACATAAACATCCTGGTACTCCGCTGACACGGCACTGTAGGTCCC
>JAODJW010000043.1:10657802-10673331 GCA_026777045.1 Hyperopisus bebe
GCAAACGGTGGGGGGGGGGGGGTTGTGTCTATTTCATTTCTCTCAGCAAGAATTCTCTGTGAACTATATGGTGACATTTGGCCAGGGAGGGGGTGGGGGGGGGGGGTTACAGACAGTCCAGTTATTATCCCGTAGTTGGGGAGGAAGGAACAGGACACTCTATTTTCGTTCACGTTATACAGAAGGGTAAAAAACCATCGAGCAGGCAGTGGTGTTCAACTTGCCATGTTTGTTTGCCATGAGCGTACATCCAAACGATTCTGGTTTTTAATAATAGCAGTGACGCGGGTTAACCTGTGGTGAGATTAGTCTCAAGCTGCTAAACGGTTGCCGCTTGTTTATCTTTTGCACTGGTTTGTTTACTGTCATTTTCTAATGACCATGGTTGTCTCGCTGGGAGTGTCAAACGAAGCTTGGGTAAATAGGGCGGGGGAGGACAGGGCAACACCACATCCGTCTGGAGAGGACAGACCTCTCGTGCTGACCCGTTAAATTACCTTCGCCCCCCCTACAAAGTCCTCTGCCCAGCTAAACAGCATACGCCAGCTTCAGACCCCCTCTATTAATCTTTTATAAATCCATTTGCACGTCTAAGGTTCTGGCTTTTTCCTCATCTCCTCGCTTGCCGTCCGTCGACAGCGAAGACGAGCCCGAAATAGAGCAGGCGATTTGCCCCGGAGGTCCGGCCTGTGATATTATCCGAGAGAAAAGGACCCACAAATGAAGCCGGAGACGACTCTGTCAAGAACTTTAATTAACTAACCCGCTGCAATAAGAACAGTCTTTGGGGCCCAGTAGAGCGCCATTGCCGACCTGTAAAGGCACTCGGAAGGCTATGGGTTTGAGTCCTACTGCTCTTATGTATTGAAGAGAGGAACTTCAACTATTTAGGTGTAACAGCCAGTCATTTAAGTTGCTCTTCTAAATCTAAATCTCTGTTGACTATTGACAATTTAAACAATAATAGTGATCCAAATAGTATTATAATATTATAATAATAAGCTCCTATTGCAGTCTGTAAAAATGCCATACAAGCTTCATAGTGACTTTTCAAAAAAGTGATCTGTTACAAAAAGAATGGTCACACTTCCTGGACATATTCAGCCCAAAAGTCCTGTGTGGTTGTTAGACTGAGGGGGGGGTCAGGGCGAAGGCAGGGGAACAATTCACTGACGATTCATTTCAAAGGCACCGATCCAAGGAGGTTTAGAGCTTTGGGCTGGGACATCCTGGGCGGGACAGCGTCAGGACACTCTCAAAGTCACACAGTGAGTGCAGTTCACCCAAGCGAAAGCTTTTGGACCATGGGGGGGGGGGGGCAGTTAAGCAGACGCGCAGCTTGAACCCACAACCCCGGAGGTATGCACCAGCCTGTCTCTACTTAATTATTAATTGGTTAATTAGAGCGCTGGTTTGCTCAGGCTGTGATCGAGGTGCCACCACCCTCCTGGACCCCCCCCCCCATTCCGGTGTCAGCATCTCTGCTCCCCGGAGCTCCTGTCCCAGTGTCCCCGCAAACCAGGGCCTCCGTTTTCAGCCGCAACCCCCACACTCCTGAAAATAAATCTAGCGAACGTCACGCCCCGATGACCCTCGTGCTGAGAGTCTGCGCCCCCCCCCTGCACGGACACCACACTCATGCCGCCAAGGTCTGGGGGTGTGATTCGGGAACGATGCCCATGCCTTCTTTGCCCGTCTTTATTTTGGGGCCATGTGGATCGGGGGGGGGGGGGTCCAGAGGAGGTAAGGGTATGTGTAGCTGTCACCACGGGGAGCCCTACTCTGACAGGGGGCTGCCGGCTCCCCCCCCCCCGCCATGCTGCTCCTGTGGGATGGAGTAGCTGGATAACTGATAAGCCACCTGAAGCCCCTTGGGTTCCCCAAGCCCCCCACATGGGACCAGGGGAGTGCTAGGGGTTTTCAGGACATTCTAGTTCCCATGAAATGTTCTCCAATCCCCCGAGAAATAAAATCAGTTTCTAGAACCCCCTTTTCATAAATCTGTGGTGACGGTCCCACATGGTAACTGAGGGCAACGATGAGGCATGGCTGAAGTGACAGCCTGCCCTGGTGAAACACACTTTAATCTGGGCATTGGGGAAGGGGGGGGGGGGGGAGGTTCCTTCAGATAGTGTTGTGTGACATCAGGTAGCAGAATGGCTAGGAAAGAGCTGAAAACCGCAGTGATACATTAGGTCGCTAGGTCGAGTCCCATGAGGCAGTGCGCCACTCAGCCTTCTCACCTCAAGTGTCTGCAAGACCAGCTGAGTTTCTCTCGACATTCATCAGAGTAAGGCGTGCATGGCCTGCACATTAACGCAGTTTCCTGCAGTGTTGTCCAATCCATGCTCACCCGCAACCACCCTAATTGGCTCTTGACTGGAACGGCAGCTGAAGATCGGCTAATTAACTTCTAATGCTAGTACCGCAACTAATTAAAATCTAAACATTGCTTCGAACACACGGACTGAGTGTTTTTGCTGTAGGAGGGACACAACCTCTCAGCTAATTAGAGATACAGTCAAGTTAAGGGGCTGTAACAGCAGACTGACCACCCTCATTGGCTTTCATGCTGGTGTGAAGCAGCATAATCCAGACCACAAGTGGTATGGGTACCAGAGTCCATCTATCAACAATCTATCCATCCATCCATCCATTATCCATCCATCTATTAATCCATCATCCACCATATATTCATCCATCTCACATCCATCCATCCACGCAACCATCTATCCATCCATCTATCATCCATCCATCCATCCATCTATTTATCATCCATCACTGCATCATCCATCTATCATCCATCCATCATCCATCATCCATCCATCCAACCATCCATCCATTTATTATCATCCATTCATCTATTCATCCATCAATGCATCATCCACCCATCTATTCATCTATCCATCATCCATCCATCTATGATCCATTCATCCATCTGTCCATCATGTATCTATCCATCCACCCACCCACCCAACCATCCATCTATTCATCCATCTATCAATTAATCCATCTATCCATCCATCCAACCAACCAACCATCCGCCTATCCATCCACCCATTCATTAATCACACCATCAGGCAGGGGGACAACCACTCAAGACAATTTAGAGAGACCACTTCACCAAACTGCACACTCTTGGACTGTGAGAGGAAACACAGGAATACCTGGATAAAAACATACCAGCTCCAAAAACAGGTAATCAAACCCTGCAGGCATGAGGCTATAGTTATACCCCCGAGCCAGCCTGGTAATAATAATAATCCCACTTTTGAATTAAAATTAAACTCGCGCACAGCTTTGTGGAATAAGCAAGAATAAAAATTCAAATATATTTGCATTACTAAAAACATTTATGCATATTCATATATGTGAGAAATACTGCCTGCTTTTAATGTGCTAAAGCATTGTCTGCCCCCCCTTTGTCTTAAAAATGATAAATAACATGCATAATGTCTAAGTCGATTAGCAGCCCTCCCCCAGCAAACAGGCCGCAGGCATCTCCTTCCCTCTTTCAGGCGCGACTTATAAATGCCAACAAGTGCATCGGCGAATTGCTCCTTTCATTCGGCAATTATAACTCTGATGGATGCACAGCTGTCGCGGATTATCCTTTGACAATGGTGCTGTCGTAAACTATGCTTCAGGGCTTAAATCTCCGCACCCACAACGAGAATTCCAGGCTTGCTGCAGGTGGTGTTTCTCCAGCGGTCAATGTGCCGTGTGGCCACACTTTAATTTTTCGTTCGTTCGTTCGTTCGGACGTTCGTCTGGACGTCCATTCGGACGTTCGTTCGGATGTTCGCTCATTCGCCATGCTTCACAAGGAAATAAAGGGGACTAAATGACAAGTGAACACAAAAACCGGGGCCGTGACTAAAATAACCTCCGACGGGTCCCTTTGTCCCCTAAAAACCAAGCAAAAAAAAAAAAAACAAAAGTCCAAGACAAAGCTAGGATATAATAGGCAATTTGGCTGGTTAATGGCTGGTATTACAAGAGCTGTCTCCTGTAGGAGGCATATGATTTAGAAAGACACTCTGGTAATAGCTTTGCAAATTTCCTCCACCGTCTGACGATGACTCGCCACTCTGCAGCGGAGGGAAAAAGGTTAGGAGTCAACGACTATCCATCACAACATCAATCTTCCTTTAGTCCCGCACTGAAGCTCAAATAGCAAACATCCGCACGTGCTGCCATTTCACGTCCCCCAGGTAGCGCCAATCTGCCAGGTCAGTGCGTCCAGCTTTTAGTGTCAAGGTTCCTAGCTGCCCCCTCCCGTGTGCCTCCCCTCTGTGGAAAATGGCAGGGATCCTTTGGAGTTGTTTTGCTCTCGATAAAAGCAGTCCCTCTCCCCCCACCTGCCCTCTTCCGTCACAAGCACCGGCGAGGTTGGCGGAGAGGAGCTCAGAGCAGATTGTTAAAAAAGGGATAAAAGAGAAACAAGGGGACTTTCGAATGGACTCCCACATCGGGTATGGGGGTGGGGGGGGGGGCACTGAAGTGGAAGCCATTCTTGAGCTTCACGGAATCACAGTCACTGTACGGCATACGGAAGGGGGCTGACTTTTTAGCTTGGCTCCGTGATTCCGTGAAGCAGATCAGCAAACCAGCTCATGGGAGTTTTACTAGCACAAAAATGTTCTGAGGGCAGAAGGAAAAATGACTGGTTCAGAGGGATAACCAATTTGACTGTAGAGAAGAGGAGGTCCAAACAACTAGAGGAGGCGGGACCACAACATGATTGGTTGGTCCTGCCTCCTTTAGTGCCTTGGGCGTCCTTCTCTATAGTTTGCTTATCTCTCCCAACCAATCATTTTTCCTTCTGCCCTCAGAACATTTTTGTGTAAGTAAAACTCTCATGAGCAGCAAACCACCACTGCCTCCTCTCCTCACCCCTCCACATGTCAGCACACCCCCACACCCCATGCTCCCTGCACGCCTATAAATGCAGGCGCCGTTACACAGACAATGGCTTAGCAGTGGGCACAAGTGTCCACTCGATAAGTTCTATAAGTAAGTACTGTATTTGCGAATTGACCCCCTCGCCCCAACCTGCCTGAGATCTGCTTCACTGGTCGTTTCATACAAAACCTCAAAGCTTCTGTCAGTGTCCCTCTTAAAAGTCGACAAAGGCAGATTCATTTGGCCTCTAAAGATGCCAGGGCCAACAGCCATGGGTGCATGTTGCCGCCACGAGAATGCTATTTCAATGATTAGTGTGGATGTGCAGCCTATCAGAGAGCAGAAAACAGGACACGCCTCCAAACCCCGCCATCTTCCCTACCCTAAAATACAGGCTACTTCAATGATTAGTATGGATGTGCAGCCTATCAGAGACCAGAAAACAGGACATGCCTCCATACCCCATCTTCCCTACCCTAAGGTACAGGCTACTTCAATGACTTGTGGGTATGTGCAGCCTATCAGAGACCAGAAAACAGGACACGCCTCCTAACCCAGCCATCTTCCCTACTCAAAGGTACAGACTATTTCAATGATTAGTATGAATGAGCAGCCTATCAGAGACCAGAAAACAGGACACGCCTGCGAACTGCCTCCATCTAAGCCACACGCTGCCCCCTAAAGGACAAGGCTTCAGAGCCCTGCCCTCTTCACCAACCTAAAGTTAAGATTCTTTTACTTATTACAAAACCGTGTTTTGTACCGTTCAAAAACACAGCTTTTACCAATGCTTGTTCATTAGATCGCTTCTTTCCCAAGAATATAGCTTGAACGTTACTTTTTATCGCCCCGTTGTTTACGGTGCCAAAAACATAATTGCGGGAACGGCAGAAGCAGAGTTAGCCATTGGGCGGCACCTGTGGAACGTTCCGGCAAGTGTGCCGTAAAAAGGCAAACACTGCATGCCTTCTGACAGGTGAGTCTCTGCATACACCTCCGTCATGCATTTGTGTGAGCGTCTGCATCAGCCGCATCTTCAGACAAATGCGCAAAGTCCCTCATCGGCCACCTCAGCGGGAGAAATTTCAGAGACAGAAAAGCATCGAACGAGCGGGACGCTCGGCGTGTTTCAGCGGCTTTCTGGAAAAGGTGCATGGGGTGCTCATGCAGCGTGGTGACGAATAACTTGAAAAAAGACCCAAAAAGGAGTCACAACAGTGCAATTTTCATCTCTAAGTGCTCAAGATGACGGGCGCCACAGCAAGAAAATGGCCTCTGAGTACAATCACAGCCGCCCGCGCAACATGTTAAGGCCTCGGAGACGCCACCGAGGGCGTCGTCGCATTGCATGCGGCGCTCAAAGGGCCGGGGAAAGGCGTTCCCTGCCACGCGGACCTGTCATCGTGGGCACTTAAGGACGAGCGCTCAGGATGGCGATGAAAGCCCGCACCTTCCGATGAAACGCCGCCTCATCTTCTGCATTTCAAAGTAAATGAAAGTGCCAGACGTGCCGGAGGGGGGACAGAGAAACATGTCTCTGGGTCTGGTGCTCCGTGTCAAACTCAGAGTCACTTAAGAGTAAACCGCAGCCTGACACGCTCTTGTGGAAAACGTTAATTAAGGCCCCAGGAACAAACCGTACTGCATCTGGTAACGCATGTTTACCACGGTTCCACTGGAGGTGCGAAGACAGGTGCCCTCAGTGGGAACAATGCATTAGACTGAAAAAATGCAACATTTTAAAAATAAAACCATCCACCTGCCCATTATCTAACCACTATCCAGGTCATGCGGGGTCTAAGGCTGATCCTGGGCAGCACCAGGCTGGAGTACTAGGACGCCAGTCCATCACAGGGCACACACACACACATACACACACACATACACACACACAGGGCAATTTAGAGACTGAATTAGCCAGAATGCATGTCTTTCAGCTGCAAGAGGAAACTCTCACGACAGTGGGGGGACGTATCAGCCCCAGTGGGAGAGATGATGGGATTCAGGGCCCCAATCCTGTACGTGAGAGGTAATAGTGCAACCCACAGTGCCACCGAACTGGAAAAAAAAATATTTATCATGAGGTAAAATGCAGGGATAAAAAAAAAAGGCAGAAACTAAATTCAGGCATGCAAAATACTGGATGCCATAGAATAAAACTCAATAATGAGCCTTTATCCTCCTCTGCTTTCCGGTGTTCTCATAAATAAAACCGTGAATTAACTACTATACGTAAATATCATCAACTATTATATACTGCTTGCATGTCCTCAGTGAGACTAAAACAGGCATTATAATGAATTCTACTGCTATTTGTGGTGTTGTTGCCTACATCTATAACAATAATAAAATACTTTCGTAAGGGCTTTCATAGTGTTGCTTATTGTGGCAAAATAAAGTCTCTTTTTTTAATTCCAGAAGAGTACTCTGCTAGCTTACCACACATTTCACTGATTACCTTGAGTTCACTCACAGCTCGCGAGCCATTCCCAAGCATTCCAGGATTAATAATGTGAAATGAATAATTCAGGATAAACAAAGTTGTATGACCAAGCGTATCAAGCCATAATTAAGAAATGCGATTGTTTCCTCTTTACGCAGGTCTGTTGTGGATGAATCACCCATTCCCTCCCAGACTGCTTGAAAAGGAGTTTATTTAAAATGCAACTGGAAATACACAACTCTGAACAGGGTCGAAATGAATCACGATTTTGGGTGAAATGTGTCACACGAGCAAGCAACTGCTGCTTGTCCACCTATAAGCAAGTTTTATTTTTTGTTTTTAACAGGCTATAATATGCTTCTGTTTGTTTTATTGTTTGCTTATCATGTTTATTGTGAGGTGAGTTTTTGTGTTGATTTTTGCTTTTTTGATATCCTCTATTGTACCCCAATAATTCAATGTATCTCAGACCAACACTACACTACACTACACTGACATTAGGGAGTAACACTACACAACACTGCACTGGTGTTGGGGAGCCACACTACACTACACCAGCAGTGGATTTTTAAAGCAACAGAAATCAGTAAATAAATATAACTAAAGGTAAACGTTAGTTGATTTTGTGACATTTTGTGAGCATTTATATACTGCTAGTTTAACTTTTACACGAGTATCAAACACTGAAACAAACCTGAGGTCTAGCAAATCGAAATATTTAAGAACGGTGTGAGTATTTTTTGTTTGCAAACATCACCTACTGTATGTGTTTAATCTGCGGAATTAGTGTGAAGGTTTGCCTGTTTGTTTAACCTTTGTTTAACAAACCCTGCGGCGGAGACAAATCTCTTTCAGGTAGTGGGCAGAATGTGTGATATGAAGATACTCCCACAGGAAAATTTACAAAACAACTTCACCAACACAGAAAAATTTGAACAAAATAGGGTAATGCTTAACGTTAACTGCACCTTCTTAATGCTTTATATTGCATTTATAAAATTTTCAGTACACCTTCACAATGTATTCATTAAGTATTCATAAAACATTCATAAGGTATACATACATGATGTTAAACTTCCTAACATACCTTAACAGCTGTAATATACATTAATAACAAACACTATAATTGTATAATCATGTAATGTGTGTTATTAATGTATATTAAAGCTGATAAGGGATGTTAAGGTGTACTTATGAATGTTCTAAGAATGTTCTATGAATGCATTATGAAGGTGCACTGAATGTTCTATGAATGCATAATGAATGCATTATGAAAGTGCACTTAATGTAAAGCGTTACCGAAAATAGATTAGCAAGTAAGTGATGTGCTCCAAACCCAGAAAATCAAACTATCAAAATATCTCTTGCTCAAACAGAAACAGTTGTCTTGACCTCAGTGCCTACTGCTGGAGTAGGTTTAGGGTTAGGGTTAGGGTTAGGGTTGGTATGACCAAACTGAATTAGTTTGGAAAACAAAGGACTGAAACTATGGTTTAAACCAATGGCTACCACTTGAGTTCTGAAATCATAATTAATAAGCATTCATCTAAAAACTATGTAAACAGACCTAGCAGCTAGGAAGGCCTGAATAGGAGGCACTCAAGATGATGAGCTTATTTGCGTAATGCCCTTGGTGATGAATTGCCACAATGGAGAACTGCAGCAGAAACATACCGCATACAGCTAGAACAAAAAAAAAAAACAAAAAAACACGTGACATCATATTAATACATGTGACTCGTGTGACCTGGGGCTTCAGTTACACCAGGGCAATAAAAAGGGGAATTAAGAGGACAAGTCTCTCTCTTGGGGTCCAAGTACACCACGACATGCTAAATTCACCAAGACTTCCAGATTCGCTCTCTGACATTTTTGGGATTATCGGGCTGATGAATCCGCCTGCGCCCGTGTAAACAGAACAGCAGGCGTGTCCCCAGACGCTACTCGCTGCTTCCGCTTTGGCTGGCTTTAAGAAGCACACTCCTAGCGTCCTCTCATTTGAGAGCTTTTGCGGGATTTCTCCGAAGCCGCCAGAGGCTTTGCACAGTTTAAACAGAACTGGAACTGGAGGACGGACGAGGTAAATGCATAATTTATCTGAACATGGGCAGAAGCTTGTGTTACAGCAATAAAGCAACGAGCCGGCCACAAGAACGGAAACATAAACATCCCTCTCCTCTCGGTTCCTACTCCCTCTGCAAAAGAATAACCTTCCTTTTACGGCACGCCATAAAATGCAGGAGAGAAACTAATAAGCAATTAAGCAATTAAGCAGAGTGTGAAACCAGACCAATGGCTAACTAAGCGAAAGCGCATTTTTGCAAAAAGGGTAAGGAACGATAAATATTTATTTACCCATAAATAACAATAATATCCTTTTCATTAAACAGTGGCCCAGTTTAAATCTTACATTGCTAAATTCAGCGCCTCTTTGAGGTCTTGGCCTAAATTTTAGCAATATTTAAGGAAAGAACTTGTTCTTGCCCATTAAAATTACAGAAAGGACTTTAATCAACAGAAGCCTTGTAAAATCTTAAAGGGGAAATGATGGGGGGGGGTTCTCTATATCTGTCTGAACTCCTCCAATCCTCATACAGTAGCTTAGTGAGGCTGGTGCCAGATTCATTCATTAAGCTTCACACTTTATTTTAAGTTCCTTTTTTAATTGATAGCTCCATCAGAGGCAGGTGTGTGGTAATCTGTGTCTCAGCAGGTGACCTTAAGGTCGTCAGGTTGAATTCCAGGACCGGCAAGCCGATGCAACTGTTTGGCCCCTGAGCAAGCCCCTGAACCCTCGATTGCTCCTGTCTGACTGGGGGGGCTGCATGCTGTGACCCCCCATGACCCCTCAAACTTGCTCTCACCTCGATACATGCCTGTTTTTCTCATGTGGCGCATGATGATATAGGCGAGAAAAGGCTATTTACCCACAAGGATCAATGAAACATCACTATTCCATTCTAAAACATTAATACAAAC
The DNA here is from genome assembly GCA_026777045.1 of Hyperopisus bebe. NCBI lineage: Eukaryota > Metazoa > Chordata > Actinopteri > Osteoglossiformes > Mormyridae > Hyperopisus > Hyperopisus bebe. The sequence continues at coordinate 10,668,130 of JAODJW010000043.1, forward strand.
CAAAGTATACCCTACACCCTGCCAGCTGACAAAGCATTTACTCATTTCAATAATGAGTGAAAATGTCTCTCACTAAATCGTATAATGAATATATTCATGTCTGAGCAAACCCTATAACCAGATACAGACTCCGCGCTAGCCAGCTCCAGGTTGAGGACAGGTCCCAGGGGCATGGCAGAAGTGATGAGTTATCGACGGCACTCGTTATGTTTGAGTCACGCCGGTGCTCACTGCTACGGCTTCGGCATCGAGGAAGCCCATCGATTTTCCAGGGGTGGGTCGCGTATGGCTTACGGGGGGGGGGGGGGGGGCCCGGAACGCCAGGGGTCCATCCCTTTACCAGCAGAAGTCTTCAATTCCAATTTGTCATGCTTCGAAAGATCACTTAAACTAATTAAGGGCTTTACCTCCCTGCTGATAATTAAATGTGGTCAATGGCAGGAAGCTGGTGAACTGAGGAATTCACGGTTCATCCACCACCGACGGACGTCCGCGTGACACTCGGCATCTACCGATTCGGGGACGCGGCATCCTGAGGTGTATAAACGTCACTCTCACACGACATCATAAACAAATGTGAGATTTTATATTGGCTGAAATCAACACCAATCACTGCCGCTGTTTTCTCCCATGACCTCAAACATGCCAAAGATACAATAACAAATACCCATGGCTGGACTTACCAGTCAAAAGTTTGGACACGCCAAGTCGCCTATAAACTACAGCGATAGTGTCTCATCACATGACCTGGCCAAGTATAAATGGTTTTGGAGGTGTTCGATCGGAGAGTGAATGAAAAGCGGCCAATGAGTGCTCAGCATTTGTGGGACCTCCTTCGGGACAGCTGGAAGAGCATCCCAGGAGGCCACCTCATGAAACTGGCCTACAAGAGGAAGTAGGGTCAGCCAGTCTGTGGAGCAATTGGGGTTAAGGGCCTTGTTCAAAGGCCCAATGGTGGGACCACTCCACCAAACACGGAATATGAACCAGCAACCTTCCGAGTCCTAACCAACGGGACTGCCGCTCCCACCAGCAATTAAGTTTTGTTTGGTGCATAATTCCATAAGCTATTTTCGAATTGTAATGTCTTTATAATTATTCTAAAATGTAGAGAATAGTCCAAATAAGCCATTATATGGGTAGGTGTTCTGACTGGTACTATACGCCAGAGCTAACTTGCGCCGTAGCCCAGGGCTTGGATGTGCAGCAGCTCGCGGCCCTGAAACATCAGCCAGAGATAAGTGGCGTCCGTCTGGCCAGCTGGTGGTGTTGGGGGGGGGGGGTAACCAGATACATGTAACAGCATTACGTAATTAAATTACAAAATAAATGTAATTGCAATCAGATACTACAGATACTAATCAAAATGTTGGTAATTAAATCTGAATGTATTCTTTTTGCTAAAAAGCCTATATGTAGAATATATGACATTCAATTTGTTGTTTTGCCGTGCAGAAATGTTTTTGTATATTTCCAGACAAGGAGGGTCAGCAAAGTCACTGGATCTTTTCAGTTTTATTTAAGTTTAATATATTTCTTAGAAAAGTAATCAAAAATAACTAAATGTAATAAGTTACATTACTTTGATGAAGTAATCAAAATCGTTAATTTACTTATTACATTTTCAACAGGGTAACTAGTATTCCAGTATAAGTTACATATCAAAGTATTCTCTCCAACACTGATAGCCAACATGTGGGTATGGAGCCTAACGGTTGAGAAGCGGCGGGAAACGGCGCAGTTACAGTAAACAGAGCGGGGCCCCGCACATCATCACCACACGACGGTGAGGCTCATGCCTACCTGGGTGCGAATTGTCTTTATGCAGGGTGGTTTGGAAAATCGTATTAATATTCATGAAGTGCTACATGATTGGCCAACTCATTAATATTTATGAGAACCGCTACCTGATTGGTCGGTGAACATGCTCCCATTAACATGTGCTGCCAGTTTTTTCTGTCCAAGGCATTTACTGGCCAATCAGGAAGTGCTTCTTTCATGAATATTACCAAGTTTTCCTGAACCTCTCTGTAATATGCAAATTTGCACCCGGGACGTCTCCCAAACGTGAGCCGCCTGCTGCGGCGCCGCTCCGATTTGTCGCTTTGTCTCGCCGTTGTCATTTGCGCTTCCCGGCAGGTAGCCTGCTTGGCATTCACGCTACGGGGAGACGGCCCTGCCTCTCTGGGAATTAGTCCAAATGCAGAATGCTGGTTTATTCAATCCAGCAGGCTCTCATTTAACATAAACTGTAATTAAAGTCATTTGGCGTTCCAGACGAAGGACGTTTCTTACGCAGATCACATGAAAAAAAAGAAAATAAAAAAAAAAACTACAAGCAAGCGGGATGGTACTGTTATTGCAAATATTTTGATGGTGTACTTTTATCGAGGTCATTATGTGTAAATTAAGCTGTGCGGGGGGGGGGGGGGTGAAACCTGTATATTTTGCAGACTGAGAGTTTCAGTCAACTCCTCATTGTCCCCTTTCATTATCTAAGATACCCTTGAAGATAGCAGGATAGGTTTGAACGCACCAATGGGATTTAAGCTTATATTCCTACGAATGCAGGAGGGGTGCTGTCCTGTGTTGAAGCGCATGCTGTTATTGGCTAATATCACCACATAAAAATAAAAGTACACTCCCACAGGCTTGTGAACACGCTTCCCCACCACGACACTGTAAGCTGATGTCTGCTGCTCGGTGTTTAACTAACGCGGACAAAATGAGTGGCGTTAGGAATTATGCATTTTCAGTCGCCAGCGGGAGAAGCGCAGCTGGAATGCACAGCGGCATGTCGCGTCATCTGGCAGCGGGCAAGCCGGCTGGTTTGTTCAGGTCCGGAGCCCATTCGGTGGGTCACACCGGTACCCGCAGGGGTTGAGAGCGGGTGGGGCTGGCAGGAAGTGAAGCAGAAGGGAAAGGAATCCGCCAGTGGAAAGTGCCGGGGGGGGGCACCACGGGCCAGCGCACACACGCCACACCCACATGTGACCTCGTACCATTTTCCCGGTGACACAGCACGCCACGCGCGGACTCTGAAAGCTAATTCCGGAACTGACTGAGAATGGTCATTACGGTTTCTGTGTAAACAAAAATCATAAATACATCATATTCTAACCTCCGTGGTTGGGGGTTTGAGTCACACTTGGCCTCTGCACACGTGGAGATTGCAGCTTTTCCGTGTCACGTGGGCTTCCTCCCGTCGACCAAAGACATGCAGTTAGGCTAATTGGCGTCTCTAAATTGCCCAGAGTGTCTGTGTGCCCTGCGATGGGCTGGCATCCTGCCCAGGCTGCAGCCTTGCCTTGTGTCCTGTGTCGCATAGGACACATTCCAGGCTCCCTGTTATTCTACTCAGGATAAGCGTTTGCAGGTGGGTGGAAATGACAGAATAGCATTTAGAATATTAGTAACTACATGTCGACATGTCATTACTACAGTGTCAGTCAAAAGTTTGGACACACTGACCCACAGAAAGGCTTATTTGTACTAATTAGAATAGTTTTTAATTTTTTAGAATAATTATAAAGACAAGAAAACTATAAAACAACATAATAGGAATTACGCACAAACCAAAAAAGTATTAAACAAAAAAATTATAATTAGTTTTTTTTTGGGGGGGGGGGCAGCTCTGTGGGTTGGGACTCAGAAGGTTGCCAGTTCAAATCCCATGGCCAGCAGAGTGATCCCACCATTGGGCTCTTGAGCAAAACCATTAACCTCAGTTGCTCCATGGACTGGCTGACCCTACAGTCTCCTCTACTCCAGTTCCATGAGGTGGCCTCCTGGGATGCTCTGCCAGCTGTCCTGAAGGAGGTTCCTCATATGCTGAGCTCTCGTTGGCTGCTTTTGCGTCACTCTCTAGTCAAACTCCCCCAAAACCATTCCTACTGTGTTTAGGTCAGGTGGCCAGGTCATGTGATGTCACACAATCACTCTCCTTTATAGGTGACCTGGCTCGTGTGTTTTCAGTGTTCATGACAGATCACTCCAAAATCGAAACGAGGTGAAAGGTGTTGATTGGAAACCTGCCGCGTGCAACTGCGTGAGCAGAGAGAAATATCAGCCGCTTGGCAAGGCCTTGTGATGTCACATCTGTGCTGCCTTCAGAACTGTGAGATGAAGATGTTAGGAGGCTAAATTTGGAGATGGTTACAAAAACATCAGCTTTGAAGCTTCTCAGGAGAACAGGCGAGTTCCAGGTAAAATCCCTGCGGTCTGGCATGGAGGGCGAAACATCATGACGTCGAGCAGCAGATGGGACAGGGAAGCTTGGCGTCGTCACAGCTAAGTAGGATGGACCCACACACAGGAAGAATCCTGACTGACGCTTCCTGATCCAGAACACTACATGTTTAGGGGGAAGATTGGCATTCGAGCTTAATGATGACCCCAGACAGATCAGGCACCATCCAGAAGCCTCAGAAGGCCTGTATTGTGGAACATGGAGCAAAAGCCCAGGTTTAAGGAGCACTGAAAATCGGCATTATGACCCGAAAATAGCCGTCCAGCAAACACTCAGTCTAACAATCAGCACCGGAGTGAATCTCTGGGATACAACTCCAGACCTACCCACACTCCCCCAGCCCTGAGGCCGAGGTCCTTTCACCTGTCTGCAAAATATTGACATGTTTTGGCTTGGAATGGTTCAGAACACTAGAGATGAGGAATGAAATATATATATTATTTATTGGAAGATTGTTGTAGACTGTTGTTCGAAACAGCAATATATCTGAGGGAGTAAAGAAAAAGAGCCGAATTTTATTATCACTGCAAGCTTTCCATATAGTGCGCAAAACTCCTTTTTTAATAATCTAGGCTGCTCTGAGAAACATCAATATTAATGGGAATGGCAGCTTTACTTGGGGGGGGTGGGGGGGGGGGGTTGTCTCAATGTGCGGCCACCCTTACCGGACACCTGAGAAATGCTTTTACGAGAACGTAAAAGGACGGAGGAGCTGCGCGCCAGCAGGCCGCAACCGACGCAGCAAACCGCATGTTTGCTCTCTTCAGCCGTGCATTATGGATACCCCTAGAAGACTGTTATTGGCTGTAAAAGCCGCCCCTCAGTGTGTATCTGGGCCTGAAAGGGTCTCCCAGCGTCAGCCTGTCGCCAGGCCTTTTACAGCATTGTGCCGAGTCGTGCCACCCCCCCCTAAGCTCAAACTGCATGTTGGGGGGGGGGTTGACGTCCACAGC
>JAODJW010000043.1:10706833-10717056 GCA_026777045.1 Hyperopisus bebe
TGCTGCCCCCTGGAGGATGGGCTCCCCCTTTGAATCTGGTTCCTCCCAAGGTTTCTTCCTTCTAGGGAGTTTTTCCTGGCCACTGTCACCTCAGGCTTGCTCACTGGGGGCTTTGGGCAGGGATAATGTAAAGTGCTTTGAGACAATGTAATGTTGTGAAAATGTTCTATACAAATAAGACTGAATTGACATGAACCTACACACACATAACCCCCCCCACCGTAGAGAGTGGACCAGCTCCTCAGCTCTCTGTCCCCTAAGCAGCTGCTGCAGAGGGACCCGTCTGGTCACCACAGTGCCAGGAGGCCTTCTGTAGTCTGCAAAAGGCCCTGAGTGAGGCCCCGGTGCTGCCCCCACTGACCCCTCCCTGCCCTTAATCCTAGACACTGATGTCAGTGGAGTAGGGGCTGGGGGGGGCTGGATGGAGGGGGGGCACCAGTGCTAACTCCATCATTTCATGCAAATTACCCACAGCGCAATATCCTGTTGTCCCGAACTTCCTGATTCCTCGTGCCCTCATATCAAACAGAGGAGTGATTTTGCTCCCCTTATCGTAGGATATCGCGCAATTCATCCCAGATTCTCTATCTACACTTTTAGGGCGCTTTTATTTCTTTTGTTCTGGCTGCGAACAAATTTCTTTGATAAGCAATCTTCATCTCAAGCCCTATATCTCATGGGATAATTGGCAGGATGTTTTATACCAAGAGCAGAAAAAATCATTAGGCGAGCTGTATTATATACTGACACTAACCAGTTGTGATGGTGAGTTTGATAGATACCTTAATATCAGCAGAGGCCATAAAGCACCGATATGAACGGAGAGTCATCCAGGGCAGCGTGTGGTACAGCTTCAAACCGCATATCAACCATCTGCAAATCAATACCTCCTGGTCATATTTTTTTCCTCTAGCTTCATTCCAGGACTTTGCCTTGTTACATGCTCTAGGTAGCCCTGGGGTCACCTGCCCCCTGCTGCCCACCCTTACAGAGGACCCCCCCCCGGTCCACGTGCCCGCAGGCTGGCTTGCTAGTAAAGCTTCACAGGTAGCACCTGAGCTAGTGGCTGCGTCTTCCTCCTGTAAATCCACGTCCCTCCCCAGCAGGAGTGCGCGCACCTCGCTGTGGCGCGCCAGTGGGCGGGGCCCCCCCAGTTATAACTTGCTCGCTGATACTTCTGTATTTATGGATTCCATCAGATTATATGCATTTAATGGGCTAATTGTGAGGATCCCTAGCCCATCTGCTCAGGAGTTTATTACAGTGCTAAATTGGATTATTTCTGTGGAGTGGCTCTCTGGGTAATTCACCGCCGCGCGGCTGGCAGAGGGCCGTGCGCGGCCGCGGGACTCGCGGCGGCGGGAGCTCACTCAGACGCGTGCGCGGGGGGGAGGGACAAGCCCGGCACTAATGTGCTGCTGATGCACGCCACGTGGCTCCACCGCGATTTCCGCACGCGCCCTTTCCCACGTACTGCGATACAGGTTCGTTTGCCCGCCATGTCACATTCACGGTGCCCACGGGCCCCCGTCCAACAGGCAGAGGGAACCTGAACATGTCACGAAGAAACGCAGCGCTCCCATTGGCCTTCAACAAAACAACAGCGCTCCTATTGGCTTTCAACAACACAACAGCGCTCCTATTGGCCTTCAACAAAACAACAGCGATCCTATTGGCCTATAACAAAACAACAGCGCTCCTATTGGCCTTCAACAAAACAACAGCGCTCCCATTGGCCTACAACAAAACAATATGTAAGAAACACTTACCAAATAACAGCAGATTTCGGGGGGGGGGGGAGGTCACAGGAGCTAAAAGCTGATTGGCCCCCAATGTGCTCCCACCCTTGTCACTCACCGATACAAAACATATTACTTGCTAATGATAAGGTTGACCCATCAGTATGAATTATGGTCCCTCTTATGCCCCACACCTTAAAAAATCCTAGAATCGATTTACTTTTACTGCTTGAAAGTACAAAGAGATAAAGCAACCCAGCACAGTCTAGTAACTGCTCACTAAAATGTGCTCCTCTGATAATCAGCATTCAATATTGTCTGGATGTTTCTGTCTGGGTTCTCTGCCCAAACCTCTCACCGATAAATAATCATATGTTATTCATGTGGCACTTAAATGTTTATTTATATATAGCTACAAATAAAAGGCGAGTCGGTTGTTAAAGTCGACGAGTGTTCTTTTTTTTTCATTAGGAGTTTAATTACCTTTAAAGATTTAGAATCTGAAATTCAGCCATGTGCCAAGCATGCGAGATCCATTTTAATTTGGGCGGACGGGCAAAACTGTTCATCTCTGAGCGCCGGCGGACATCGCACCCGGACGCTGAATGAATGTCACGTCGACCGTTCCCTGAAAGGCTATTTCTGTGCAGGTCTGCGGTCCGTGCACGCATTTTTAAACGGCCCCTGGCCCCCGCGCGACTCCGCGCCTGTGCCCTCCCCGCCGGTAGCGGGCTAATAGGGTGTCCGTCCCGTATCTGTGCGGCACCACCGGTGGGTACCGGGCTGCCTGTGAATGGAAGAAGCCCGTCCTGATCGAGCTGAGGGCTGACCCAGAAAGCCGGAGCCAGGAGCGGCCCAGCGCTGCCATTCTCCTGCCCTAAATTCTGCGGCGGAGAAGTGGAGATCTTTCCGGAAGCAAAGACATTTCCCACGAGTCGTACTCCCACCAAAGACATACAGAGAGTCGCACTTGACTTTCCAAAGTCGTGGGCAGAACACGGGGGGGGGCAGTGATAGTACAGTCGGTGGGGTTTATGTCCCAAAACAGGTGAAAGAATCTTGGGTGTGTTATTATTCTGTATACCTGGGTTGGCTGGCATTTCAACATTGCAGGAGCATTGCAAACAGTCGATTCCCAAGGCTGGGTGGGTGGGGAGGGGGACTACATGAATGAAACACTGGTCCAAGGGTCAGGGGGTGTCAAATATAAACAAACACACACAATGCAGTGCATGCGCCACAACTGCTGCATGCACCCTGGTCTGCAGCTGGCGTAGGGTTATAACACGCCTAATTATAATAATTATCCTGTTGAAACAATGGCATTCCTGAGTGCGGTGGGCACAAGCAAACTCCCAAATTAGGGTTATTAGGGGCTATTTTGAAAACTAAGACAGATGGGGTTCATTTACCATCGGAAGGCACTTGGACACTTTGACGCGACCAGCTACTGGTCACGCAGAGTAATATTCATATTATTCATACGGCTGCATTTAGTGAGAGTGGCATTCAATAATAGGCCACTGCGATCCAAAAGCATCGCCATTTAGCATAAACCAGGAAAATTGAAGCTAAAAACGAATAATTAAATGACGACCAGGAGTATTTCACAGGCAACACATATTGGGCCACATGCGGTAAAACTCCCTTTTATTGCCCCAGATAAAAGAGTCGCATTGTCTAGGACTGTGCGGCAAAAGATAAAAAGCAGGGCCGGTTCTAGGGTTTAAGATGGGGGGGGGCAAGAGAGACCAGAATTCATACTGGGGGGCAACTTTATCACTAGCCAATGATGTGTCATGAATTGGTGAGTGATAGGGGAAGGGCACTCCAGGAGCCAATCAGCCTTCAGCTGGGGTCAGGGCCCCGCCCCTGTGTATGGCCCTGACAGAAATGTAAAGGAAACTAAGCGAATAGCGAATGTCTGTAAACTAGAAGTCAATAAACTCAATCTGGGCTCGGTATTAAACAGTGGAGAGATGTTTTCGATCGTTTCCTAACAGCATGGGGGGGGGGCACAGTATCGAAGTCAGTCATCCACACACCCCTGTCCGCTTTGCCATCATGTCAAGGTAGCAGTAGTAAATCATCCAGCACCCCAAAGTCTCACACCGCTCGCCCTGACAGGGTGTGTAAATATAGACACAGCGGCGAGGGGGGGGTGGGGGGGGTCTACTTGAACCTCGACACGGAAGTCACCCCGTGACATAAGATGTCGACCCCTGAAGTTATATCTTGACCTGACGTAAACTAGGTATTTCCATTGCGATACTGCCCCCCCCCCCTCATGGGGCAGGGACAGCTGAATAAACGTATCAGACAGAAACCCCCAATTCCCCACCACAGATGACCTCCCCCTCATCAGGGCCAAACACTGGCTAAAATAAGTGACAGTTATGGAAATCACCATTTTTAATGCTACTCAAACTCTGATACTGACATATTTCCTTGTTGCCATGCACCTCTGCCTGTTAACACTGGGGGGTTATTTTTAAATTACAGTATACTTAGCCAACCACGTGCGCAAGACACCTATGAGAAAGCAGCCATTTTGCATTCACGCTGAATGAGTTCACCTACCGTATTTTATTATCCATATCCATTAAATGCCAACTATTCAAGTGATGAATGACTGACATAGATGAATAGGTCGCTAACAGCCTCAGTCATCTTATGAAAATGCGGCTTCGAGTTGCTTTCCGCGCGCTGGGAGCGTGTTTGCCACGCCAAGAGAGCCACGCGCTTTTCGGCCCTGTGCTGCACCCCTTTGTAGAAGACAACAGAAATCTGACCTTTAACAGACCGCTGGCAAAGGCTGCTTTTCACGTCAGTTAACTAACATTTTACTGCATGTAAAATCCCACAAGCCTTTCCCCAAAAGGTACAACGGAGACGACGAGTAATAGAAATGACCTGTATAACATTACATTTAAAGCAAGCCTTAATCACGATCCATTCATCTTCCAGAAATGCTTATCCAGGACAGGGTGACAGAGGCCGGATCCTGGAGCGTATCCCAGGTAACACAGGGGACCCCTCGACTCTGACGCCGCGCCATCACAGGGCACAAACTCAGGCATAACGGGCAAGTCAGACACACCGGTTCACCTGACCACATGTTTTTGCAGTGTGTGGGAAACAGAAAACCCACGCAGACGTGGAGCCAGGGTCAGACCTGAATGGAGGTGTGAGGCACCGGCGTTAAACACCAGACCTCCCCCCTCACCTCTGAGTCACGGCGCTGCCTTATCACACTCCAGCTATGACATAACTAAGAATGAACTCATAGTCACAACAGGCAAGGACTGCTTTTATAAGGTCAGTATATGATTCAAAATGAACCGCAAAGTGTCTCAAACCTACGTGTTCACATTCATAGAAGAGGAAAAACACACAAATTGGCTTCTAATTCACTCAGAGTAAAAATCTAAACGTTTTGATGCTTTTAAAGAGTATTTTGGGCAAAACGTTTAGAAAGGAGCCTTCTCAGATGAAAGCGTATCTTGCGGTTAGATAATCACCAGCAGCGGGGAACGCGAGATGCAAAGACAGCGTGTGACGGAGGAAGTTTAACGTAACAGCATGCAAGGCTGGGCTTGGTGGCGCACCGGCTGTAGCGCGTTAACACAGACATCTGACAGGTCCGTGAGTAACACCGGCAGCCCTGAAATAGTATAGCGAACCTGCGCCAATCCCGGCGAACGATGACGGCGCGCACAGGACCGCCCGCGATTCCGGTGGCACTCCTCCGCCCTCGTCTCCACCTCCTCACGCGCCGGGGAAGCGGCCTGGATCGAAAACTCCTCCATCTGCAGAGAGGCCGACCCTCCGAGGGAGGTGTGCAGGAGCGGCCTGCTGCTCAGCAATGGTAGGTGCCATTGTAACCAGTGTGCCCTGTCAGCTACACAGAACGAACCCCCCCAAATCACGCCAAGTCAACAAAAGTGCCACAACGGGAAGCAAAAGCTGCCCTGAGCAAACCACGCTGTGCCTATTGTTTCAGTACCTATAAAAACAAGACAAACAGGATTTAAGCAGCAGTGTTGTGATGTGGTGCGATGTGACACTCTCCTTGTATCTTCATACGCCTCATCAGTCAATCTAACGCAGTTTCCAGCCTCTTCCCAAGCTTGTTGGGTCTATTTTAAAGGGCCTTGCTCCCGATTCTCCTCGCCCTAAAATACCTCCTTACCTTCAAAAGCTTCCTGAAATCACATGACGTTTCTCAGGAACACGACCACCAACAGACCACGGTCTCTCGTGCAAAAGAACAAAACAAAAACAAAAAAATCAACAAGCTAATGCATTTTGTCTTTACTGACATGTGTCAATAAGAACAACAAGACAGCTTATTAGATTTAACAGCCCTGATGGTTCTCTGCTGTATATCTGCTACAAATTGCTCCTGAACTAATCATAATGTCATATGATACTGGGAGTGTAAATCTCCCCACATCATCCACTCCTGAATGCATGCTATACAGACTTCAGACAGCTACTCTGAACATCAGTAAGTGAATAAGCCTCCAACAATTAGCCAAGAATTCACCAAAATCTCCATATTTGCTTTAGGTTCTCTCACTTAAACCCACTGTACGGCTGTTTGGGAATTAAACAACAAAGGACGTTTCTCAATTTAGGGCAGATGAAAACCAATCCTTTACAACCCGGGACAGGCTGCCAAACAGGTGTAGCGCACGTCATCGTTACGAGGATAATGTTTTGCAGAGGGGGGAGCAGAGATCCTCCAGCGCCAATCGGTATGTATTTGGAAAAGCGTCGGGTGATTATTTTCCCCAAGCGAGACTCGCTGCAGGAGGTTTTGGTGTCGAGATGCGCTTGTGCGCCGATTTTAGAAATATGTCATCTTCTTGGAGCGGTGGCCAACCGGGAGTCGCCGGTCGCCAGGAAACGTGACCGGGCGCTTGGTTGTAAAACATGGCACAGGGGGGCACAGCTGTTCCGCTCATAAATATTCATGTGATGGGCTGGATGCCCCCCTCCTGCCATCTCACCGCTACAAAACTACACGGTAGGAGCCTCAGAGGGCTCAGCCACCAAGCGCGGCACCTTTAATCTCCTACGGCCTGCCTTTGATCACTGCCAGGCTCCGGACCCTGCTGATCAATATGCAGCCCCTTATTCAACACACTGCAGGTATATCCTGCACTCCTGGCACATGATTTCCAAGATTTTTTTGACCTCCAGCAGATTTAGGAAACAGCGAATTTTACCTTTAAGAAGTGACATTTCTATAGGTATAGTAACCAAACCTAAAAACTAACAAAGATTCATCATTGCCACAAACACACACACACGATCACACACTAACATTTTGTTATCCACCCGCACCGCCGCTGCCGAGGGTAACAAGATTAATTGTGTTGTCCTCGATGAATATAGAAATGATCTGTACTGCCACCTACAGACAATATGGTCATAAAGCATAAGGGGACAGAAAGACACCTTACCTGGCGAAGGAATATCAGCGTTTTCCTTTATTACATTATTGTGTTTAAAATGCCAAGTGGATTTCACGCAACCCGCCAGTGATCCCGGTGCCATGATTCACATTTATTTCACCAAGACGGCTGAAAAGGTTGTATGGTGGAAATAGCCTTCAAATAACTTATTGACGTAAGTAGGAGAAATCCTGGATGTTTGCGGTTTTTATCCCACTATATTGCGATGGCGGCTTTTAATAAGGCGTTTTTCTCTCCATGATCCGAAGGAGGACGGACGCGGGAGGCTGTAAAATCCGGCTGCGTTTCTGAGTCGCCTTGTAGTTGAAAGCAGCACTTTGCACAGCGATGCAGCCCCCAACCCTCTCCAGATTTCCAAGATTATTGACAAACAATCATTATCATTCAAAGAAAATGTATTTCAATACGCATACTTCTTTTTTAAGAAAGAGGAATGCCTAAGCTAAAATACATTAAATATATTCAGAACAAAATTGTCTTCGACCCCATAGCTACATCTGTCTTCTTCCACATAATTTAAAAAGGATTACTGTGCTGTATATTACTCGAAACTAATATATACTTTTTGTACTTATATAATACTTAATTCGATTTAAAATCCTGTCAATGGGAAACAACAATACGCAACTTTCATTCTATAACTTAACAGAGGACGAAAATGCACATATTTCAACCAAAATGCAATTTATAAATCAGATGTATCTCTAACTATTTCGTCACAGTTTTTTTTAACACTGAGAAGATTAAACCTTACCGTTTGGCAAATTTCAAGTCGTTTGAGTACTTAAAATACTTACAGGTGATGAGACAGCCCAAATAAGTCTCCGTCGTGATCACAAGTAGATAGATAAATAAATATATAAATATCACGAAAAGTCGTGCGGTTTGATCCAGCGACGGCAGCGACAAGTTGGGTATAAACGGTGTTCTTAAAACAATCTTTCAATCGTAATATTAACACCGGCGTAAAGATCTAAATAATCCCTTTCTGATATTCCTTTTTATAGTGTAATTTGAGTTTCCGGACATCACAATTACCTGGTTGAACGCGGAGATTCTGCCTTTGAACGGGATTATTTCAGGTCCATCGCTGATGGGCAGGAAAGTAGAAAAAGCTTCTGCGTTTGTCACAGTTTCTTGACGGCTTTAAAGAACGACACTTTTCATTTCATTTTTCTAGGCAAAGCGCGAGCAAAAATGAATAATTATTATTATTATGCACAGGAATAAAGCCAAGCTTCCCGTTACTTCCAGTTAGATAAGTAGTCTTCTGGCGCAATATGTATGTTTTTTTAAATTGAAAAATAGCCTGTTTTCTCCTGCTGATTGCGGTGAACTTCGGCTGCTTGGCGCTGACCGCTGAGTCCCCGAAATGCCGAGAAGAAGCGGTGCAGCGGTCCGGAGGGGTGAGCGCGTCAGACGTGACGTTTAGGGGGAGAGCTTTAAACAGGATGTGTAATGATGCGTCGCAACATATTTGCTTCTAGCAAAAAAAAAAGAGAGAAATAAAAAGGCAGCCCTCCAAATGGTTTTTATTCCAGACAGGACCTATTAAAACAGCGACTGCTATAATTCACTCGCATGGCAGAGCGCGAGCCATCCTTCTGCATGCAGGCTCGCGCGGAAATCAAAGGGTGCAGATTCTGGCGCCCACGAAAATTAATAATGCAAGAATTAAGATACAGGTCGACCTATATTTGTTATGAAGGCATAAATATTCACAAAGATGTATTAGTATAATAAATATATAAATGTATATATATTAAAATACGGAGGCGAAATCTTAATTTTCCATTCCCGAATCGCACTGTTACGCAACAGCAGTGCATTGGCGTTGTATCGATAAATAAAATATGAATATTCGGATTTTTTTTTTCATTTTGCTGATCTCATTCTGTAATAATAATAATAATAATAATAATAATCATAACGAACATTCATCAAGAGACGAAGTTCAGATGAAGTCCAAACGCAGTCGCTTTGAAACACAGACCAATTTGTCAGATGTGATTTTATTATTATTTGATGACTCGTGTAAAGCACCTTACTGGCATTACCCTAAATTCACTTTTGACACCTGGTAACTGTATTCTTCAGCTTCCATTATATAACAAGACCGGATAGGTGCCTTGAAGGGTTATTCTCCTCTGTTTTAGTGACACATTAATCCAAACAGACATTATCTTATTGGCAGGAGCACTATGAAAACATTACTATATCTTTAGAACAGTATAGGAGTATAGAGATATTGGTTTTAATGTACTTCCAGCTGTAAGTACTGTCAGATACACACCATCATATGGTAATTACAGTTTAGTGAGTAGTCTGCTTTGTGAGAAGTAACTTTACAGAGAATACGTTACGAAAATGACTTCACTGGTGACTTCCCCGAGTAGACAAACCCGGTGGAATGAGCCTTGCTTTGAATCGTCTCCACAGATAGCCAGATTCATTATTGGCTCCCAGTTGACAAAACTAAAGCAAACACACATTTCTGTTCCGATTCAGTCACCAGACTTGTGGAGGTCAGCACAACCAAGATATTTCCTCTCAGATTCAAATCCAGTCACTATGGCTGTGGAGGTCAGTGATACACAGAAACCATGGTGTCACTTTTCTGTTTTCACCTCACTTTCTGTCAGAGCAGATCGCCGCATTAAATAAGAGAATTTAATCCTCACTGGTTTCACGCCAATATGACAAGTATGCCGTCGGGCTGCAGTGGAGCAGAATGAATGCTTCCCTTATTTTGCAAAATATGAGCACTGCTTCAAATGCCCCATGCAGCATCGTTTGGTACAGCGCCGTTCCTGCAGAATGCGTAGGGTAAAACCACAGCATACACAATCGCTTTGAGAGGTTCAGCTAATTGTTTTATCATTTGCAGTTTCCAACCTTATTTGCAGTGAGAGCCACTCTTACAATTAAAATATTCTTGGCCGCCAATTTGGTACCAACAGTATAAACTGAGTACCGTTGAGTAAAGTTGAATATTTTGCTG